>VXBP01006720.1:48141-59565 GCA_013400115.1 Rhinopomastus cyanomelas | reverse complement strand
GGTCCCTTCCGATCCGTAATGATTCTATGACATGGCCGAAGCCGCAACCATACAGCCAAGTATACTGAGCTAGAAGGAATCCTCATTTGTCATACCCACCACGGTCAGCAGTATTCCCCAGCTCCTCTCTCCCACTGACTTGCAGCTGTGACTGAGGTCTCTTGTTGCTCTGTGCAGCTTTGGGATGTGGATTCTTCATAGCCAGCTTCTGTGCACATAGCTCATGTTAGTGTGAGGAGACCAGAACTACTGACAAACCTCACTTACATGCATTGAGATGCTAACACAGGGCCAAAAAAACCTCCAGCTCTGTTAATATTAATTGTGGAGTGTCTTGGTGCCTTAGCTTGAACTGGTCTGAACTGGGAAGTTGTAGGTACAGATAGCTGTACTGCTTTTGAAGGTAGCTGGGTTTTCTCTGCATACATAAGAAATCTGTAATCCACATAATCTATTTGTGGATTATTGAGAGGAGACTAGGCTGCAGAACTCGGACACCTGTGTTATGTTGGTAGGGGAAGCAGAAACACTTGCATTGTTTAGACACCACTAGCTTTGTACTTCTCAGTAGTTGACTTCCCTTGAGAAAAAGCATGCCTGCCTGCCTTTATTTTCATTTCGCCCCCTTGTCAAATCAGTCTTTTACATATACCCACAGTAACTGAATTGCTTCCTCCTTTGGTTTTGCTGAAGGCTGGTTTCCACATTGCAGTGTTTATGATGAACTCCAAAGAGGAATGCAGAAGCATACCCATACATTTAAACTCCCACTCTGTCGGATGGAGCTCTTGTTTCCACAGAGACCAAATCTCATATATTTCAAGGAAGGTATTTTTAGGAGCTGCTGTTCAGCTGGTGGAAGGACTTTCTTCCTTAATAGGACAGCAGATTGTAACAGGATTTCTCTTTCTCAGAATGTCTTATGTGTTTGTTCTATCACATTCTTCCCTTTATTTTCTGTGCTACTTACTTTTACTTGCATTGCTGACTCCTTATCCATGTCTGTTCTTCCTCTCTTCTCTTTCACATTCTGTTATAACTTTTCCTGTTGTGCAAGAATCTAATACCACAAGGGAGTTGGTAAAAGTGTAGAAAAGATCATTGTACTGGGCTTGCTGAGTCACCAGCTGGAAGTGTTTATGAAGATCTAGAGGATCACTTAACCAAGCTCTGGCCTTCAGCCCTAAGAACCTCACATGGGTCAATTATTGACGCCTCTTGCTTATGAGTTATTTGTCCTTTGGCCTGGCAATAAGGAAACTTTTTTTTACTGATGTTTGCAGTAAGCTTGATGTCTCACATTCTGATTGACTGTAAAGGGCTTAGAAAGATAAGTCTTTTACAGTAACTCCTCTGTCCTGGAAAGTTGGACTATCCCTAACCGAAACAGTCACAGAGATGCTGTCAGTCAGTAGGAATACAGAGTGAGTAGACATTTGAATTAATGGCAAACTACAAATACACTTAGTGTCCTGGTAACCTTTTATGTTTGGGGGGGTGTTTCTCAAAATTGTCACTTTGTCTTATGTGGAATTAGATGTATAGTTGCAGCATTTATTTAGTGATGGAGGGCTACCTTACATTTAGAGGTCTCTATGGGGTTTTAAAGTAGACATACCCAACTTTAAGTGACTTACTGTGAAAATGGGACTTTTTTTCTATAGTGTCTGTTTCCACGGCAGCAAAGATGCTCCACTTAAAACGTGAGCTCTTTTCGGAAACAAAATAGCATCAAAAGTCATGAATCCAAAACAGATCAACACTGAAGAAAACTGCCATTCTATGGCAATTGTATGTGTTGAAGGAATTCTCTTGCTACTCTCTGTTGTCCTGTTATCTACTGATTCTCATTCAAACATTTATTTTCATATTCTGCTTGTATTGTAAATCTTTAAATTGAGGACTGCACATTTATCATGCTGCAGTTTGGGATGGTGATGCAAAACCTACCAGCATTAATACCATTCCATCCCTACTTACATGCCACATAGGATCTTGTTGCCTGATATTGGTACATTTCTGCCTCTTTATAATACAATGCAGCAGTTTGTACATCAGCATATTGAGTGCTTGTGCTGCCTTCAAAAGTCCATGCCCTCAGCCCTCCTCACCCAACAGCTAGAGCAGAGTCTGAGGACAAGACTTTGCTCCCAGATTCCATTAACATGCACACCAGAATCAGTCTACTGTGTGTTACTTATTACTGACAGTAAGAGAGAAGAAATTCTGAAAGAGCTCCACATAGCCTTTAAAAACATGAGGCTATGGCTCTGGTGATAGACCACCAGCATAAGCTGCTGCTTGGTTACCAAGAGGATAAAATTTTACTCCAGGGAGTTATTTTTATACAGTTGCTTATTCATATTACAGTAGATGCCAAAAGCACCACTATGCTCAGCAGTATAGAAATGTTAAGAACGCTCCAGTTTCGCAGAGGCTGCAGTCTAGTCTGGTTTTATTTCATCATAAAACCAAATAATCTTGATAGCTTGTAGTTAGATGTTTAGCACTGGGATATTGTTCTATTGTAATCTGAATTATTTATTGGTTATTCTTCCATTGTAACTTTCTCTTGTTAGCACGTAGCCAGTCATTTAGCTGCTTAAAAGTCAAGTACTAGCCAGGCCTGCCTTACAATTCCCTGTTACCTTGGCAAGGAAGTTGAAACGACCTGTGTATAGCCTAACCTGTAGGTCTTAATTTTTCATTGTCCTGGCAGCAGTAGCCGGACTTCAGACAGTATAGAGTGGCAAAACAAGTTATTCTGCACAATTTGTTTTCTACTAGAAATGTGTTATCTTCTGCTCTTGATTATTCTTCATATGGCTTGCAGGAGGAAGTGGAGTTGTAAATAGAAATCTGGGTAAATATTTTATAATTAACTGTGTAACAGCTTTGATTTGCAGATTTCCTGATAAATTGTGGTGGCCAAATACTATTGTACTCACTTCCTAGCCACAGCTGCCTTCTTGTGTGCCCCTTCCGAATTCCTTTGTGGTTTGCACACTTTTAAAACTGAATTAGTGTCATCCTCAACTGTTTTGCAGCAGTGAAAGCAGCACACAAGCTAGGACAGCTTTGTAAAACAAATGGAACTCTTGGGAGTGCCACCTGGGACTCCTTATGAACTCTGGACTTTATGGAATGATGTATTTTTATGATTACAAGTGAGCTTAATGTGTTTTAAACTGAAAAAAATGAGGACTGATTTACACTGATCAGAAATTAAAAAGTTATACAGAACTGTTCTCTTATGGTTTTTGTCTGGTGTCTTTAGCCACATGCTAACAAGACAGTTTGGTCTTTCTATGCCAGCTGAGTGGAAAGGTGGGCAGAGAAATAACTGTCTTGTTTAATGTTGGAAAGGTTTTTATACTCCGGAATATCTAATTTAAATTCCTGAGAGTGATTCTTGATGGGGAAAATCTAATTTATAATTTGCTGTGCTGTGGAGTGAGTGAAAGATAAGAGGTGTTCATGAAGATGGTGAAAATGAATGTACAAACTGGCATTCTTTCTTTGAGAATAGCTCTCTTCAACTTGGGTAATATTTTATTTACTTTCCTGAACTGTTTCAAAGACTATACTTGTAAATTTGTGTCTTCTATGAAAAGATTATAAAAAACTACTGTGGGTTTGAGGAATACTTTGGCTTTTATCCCCCTCTCCTGTTGGTTAGTTGGTTTGTTTGTAGCTTTTGTTGTGTGAAGTGTGGTATTGGGTTTCTGTGTTAAAGGAATATTTGTTTCCTCTGCAGGTATGGTGTTAGTCCTGAGAACATCATTCTGTATGGTCAGAGCATTGGTACAGTCCCTACAGTTGACCTGGCATCTCGGTACGAGTGTGCAGCAGTAATCCTTCATTCTCCCTTGATGTCTGGATTACGGGTAGCTTTTCCTGACACCAGGAAGACCTATTGCTTTGATGCTTTTCCAAGGTATGTATAATCACTGCAAAGAGAGTTGTTCTAAACTCAATGTGTCATTGAAATTATATAAATATTTTCCAAGAAACTCTCCAAGCAGGGATTCACCATGTAAGAAAGAGCCTGATGCCAGTCTCCAACTGATGTGATAGCTAAATGAACAAATAGTCTTAACATTCAAAATTAATGAATTAATGTTTCTACTGCTTTTTTGTGTTGTAGGTTGTTAATATCAGAACTTTATGCTGTCAGTCTGGAGTAGTAGTGTAACAACTGATAATACTCTTAACTCCTTCAGGCTGTGATGGCTAATTTGTTAGTCATTACATGTAACATCTCAATCAAGTTTGATTTAGAAGGTAGAATGGCGTAATGAAATGGACATGCTCTTTTCAAGCTGCGTGTTAAAATACTGCTTTAGTTTAAACCGGATTCAGCAGGAAAAAGCCTGCTCTTAGAGGGAGAAAACAAGGGCTAGAGGCTGCAGTGTTGGGTTGGCGTGGTTCAGTTTTCAGCTTGGCTCTGCATGTCATGTGTAATCTTGAGGGAGTGCCTTGGTGTTTCTTTGCCTTTGGTCCTTGTAAGTAAAAGCACTTCTGCATCTTTCATTTGCTGTCCATATAAAATCCATAGAAGATAAGACTTATCTTGTATTTGTGCCTCCCTGATGGAGATAATATAAGATCCTAATGTCTTTGAACAAAATGAAGTAAGTTACTGCCCTGCTCTTGGAAGCTTGCTGTAAGAAGCTCTAGGATATTTTGCCTACAGGAAACTATATACAGCTGGTTTCAGGATAAACCTGTTACCTTTATAGCCTAGTGTTTCATTTGAAAAGCAATTGCGACAGATCTAAATTAGACTATCCAAATATTTGGAAATAGTAAAGGTCCTGGGAATTGCAGATGTTCTAGGAATCTTTTAAAATATCTCATTTGACCCAGTTTAAATTATGTGAGAATGAGAGGGGAAGCCCATCTCTCTTCAGTGGTGTGTATAGACCTGGGAGGGAGGAGAGGGAAGGAACTGATTGAAAATCTCTTAGCAGCCTGATCTGGTTGAAGGTGACCCTGCTCACTACAGGGAGATTGGACTAGATGACCTTTAAAAGTCCCTTCCAACCTAGTGCATTCTATGATTCTGAGTGGTCTGTGGACGGGAGAAGACAAAGCAGAGGCTCACTGAAGTATTGTGCAAAGCTTGGCTTTACCATGTTTGAACAAGTGTGGGAACGATGTGCCCTGCATTTGTTATGTGTGTTTTACTTGGGTAGTAATATAATAAAAGCAGAAGGTGGGGGAGGCTGCAGAAAGAAATGTGTGCCAAAGTAGCCAGAAGTGACCTAGTGACTAAGTCACAGTGGTTCTCCTAGTATCTACGTCCAGTCCTCATGTTTAGAATTCTACTAAATAGGTTATTCATTACATAAGTAGTTAAGTTGTTGGGAGTGCAGTCAGGACTTTACACACTTGCACTCCAGCTCATTCATCATCCTCAAAACTGATATCCAATATTTCCAAATGCCTCTCTGTGAGGGGAAATAACAGAGCCTTAAAAATAGCTCTGTTACAAAAGTAACAGTGATTAGCTGATACCAGCCGAATCAGATCAGTTTGAAAAAGTGGGAGGAGGGAACAGTGACAACAGATGCACTGTAGCACTTGAGCATTTTGTTCTTACGCTGCTGAGCGGCTCGTTGCTGTCAGCATGACTTCTCTTGTCTTGTAAGCAGTGAAAATAAACAGCAGTGTGCTTTTATGAGTGTGTGGAGCTCAGCTGTCTGTCTTCATGACAGGAAACAAAATAGTTCTGTGTGCACCTACAGTGAATTGCTATTATGTGCATTTTGTGTTGGGACTCGATAAGAATTAGGTCTCTGTAGATTTTTCTAGCTGCAGAGTGGTGTGGCTGTTCAGTCTAAGTGACTCTTAATGTGCAGTTTAATACTTTTTAAATACTGCCTTATGAATCGCTGAGTTGGCAGTGGGGCGTGTTCCAGTTCTCTGCAAAATACAAATATTATGTAGCTTAATGGTCTGTGAATATATGTGGAACAAATAGTTTCATTGTCTGAGTACTGAAGGAAAAAGGGTTTCCTGCAATAAATGAGAACTTGCAAACTAGCCACTAAAATTTTGTATAACCATTTCTGTAGCTGTATGTAGCTGACACGCCTGTCACATTATGGAGCAGACCTTTCATGGGATAGAGACTTCTCTTCATGTAGCATGTTGGATATAAAGTATTTGCATTTGGCTGTTAGTGTGGGGGTGAAAATTGTGTGGAAAAAAATGTGTGTTATTCTAATGTCTCATGTTCTTGAGATATTTTTCTGTAATCAGCATAGTTGCACAAAGCTGAAGTTCCAGACAAGAAAAGTGAAATAGGATGCATTTTAATTTTGAATAATGGTTTTGCTCTTTAAATGATATGGAGCCTGATTTGTTTGGTTGTTTTAGAAGTATTGAGACAGACCCAGCTGTTTACTGGAATAGCAGTGTCAGTTCTCCAGGATACTGAATGCTGAGCTTTGTATGTGTGAAGTATAGTGCTCCAATCTAAATCTTAATTTTTCATTGAGATTTGAATTTTATATTTTCATGAAGCTTCGTTAAACTTTTCTGCATGTACGTATCTGCTTTTTTAAAAATAATTTCAAGCAGTCTGTGTCACCAGACTGTGTCCTTGTTCTTCAGGAGCAGAAAAATACAAACCCTTTTTATTACACAGCATAAAAAATGGTCTGTGTCTCAAATCAGATATTACTGGTACTTGCTTTCCTACCCACTTCATCCCATACTGGTGGAATGGTGGGATGGTGAAAGTGCATTAGCATTTGGTGTCTGTATGCTGATTTGGAATTACCAACATGAAATGGCTGCCTGAAAATAAAAGCTGGTGCCTGCCTGAAGACAAAGGAAGTTGCTCTTCAGCACTTTCAAGTTGATGTGCTGCCTGTACTTCGTAACTGGGGTTTTCCGGCCTGAACTCAACAGGTGTGAAGGTGCCTTGTCACTCTTCTCTGAAACCATTTTTCTGTGAGAAGTTATCACTAACTGTATTGGTCTGCTAGGTGTGTCTGGAACAAAAGAAAATAAGTTTACTTCTAAGTCCGTTTTGCAGTCTGAGCTGGCAAATAATGAAGTAAAATCCTATGTGAGCTCTTTTTGGTTTGCAGTTAACTGTGTAACACTCCTCCCACGGTCCTCTCTTTTGTCATTTGAACTTAAAGAATCAGTATAAAGAAGAGATTGTGTTTCTTCAGCTGAATTTGCTTAATTTTGGGGTTTGAAATCAGGCTCAAATGTCATGAGCTGAGCCTTTTTATTTTTAATGAAATCTTAGACTGGAGTGTAGTTAATTTCCTTCCTAATCTGTTAAATTGGAAGGTGATATGTGTAATGTGGAGAGTCCACACTGGCAGCATATCCCATGGAATCTTCCTTTCTCACTGTTTAGGGAAGGGGTTTGTGGCAAACTTGTGTGTGCGCTGCCCATTTGAACTTGTTGTTAGAATGGGTGGGATAATGGTGATGGCATTGCTGGTTCCTGTTCGCACATGGGAATCAGCTTTGTTCTGTATCATGTGGGCACAGTGCTGTGCGTCACAGCCATTTGAAAACGCGCAGTGGAGGTACTGGGTCACGTATCCATAGTTAAGCCTGATGTCAGTCATGGTGTGGAAGTTAAAACCCCAGACTGAGTGGCGTTTTTCTTTTCTGTCCCCCAGCATTGACAAGATATCTAAAGTAACCTCTCCTGTGCTGGTAATCCATGGTACCGAAGATGAGGTAATCGATTTCTCCCACGGCTTGGCCATGTACGAGCGATGTCCACGAGCAGTAGAACCCCTCTGGGTGGAAGGGGCTGGCCATAATGACATAGAGCTTTATGCACAATACTTAGAGAGACTAAAACAGTTCATATCTCATGAACTTCCCAACTCCTGAAGAAGCCTACCTGATGTTACCTCAGTTACTGTGAATGGAAGAAATTACCTGGTTTTGCACATGCTTTAACTGGATAGCTGTAATAGCTTTATACTATGAAGAAATACCCTGTCTTTAGGGTGTTCTGATCAAATATCTGATCAAATTTGTCTTTTATATCTGGAAATTATTCTACTAATGCACACGAATATGGTCAACTACTGTAATTCCAACAATTTTTAGCTTTGTTGCCCTGAAGGAAGTGGGAGTACTAGCTGCTCATGGGGACACTTTTTACCTAGTGCTGTATTAATCGAAGATCAGTTTTCTGTCTCACTTCAGATCATTTATAATTGTCCTACAAAGACTTTTTTCCCCAACGTTCTCAGTATGGAGAACACAACTGTTATGAGCTACAGCTTGTTCTGAACAATCAGTCATGGGTTCAATCTAAGGGAGTGCTTTCTCTGTAAAGTTTCTAGCTGTGCTATTGTAACTGGAAAGTTATTGTGAAGTTCCCCCTCCTCCCTTCTAGTGTTCATTAACTTACTGATCTTCCCAAGTAAATTATTTAAATATACTTTTTCCTGAGAATAAACGAACTACTATATGGGGCTAAACTCTGTAACAACCTCTCCATTACCTGTATAGGCATAACTGGAAGACTCTTAAAGAACTAGGGACAAAATTGCTCTTGTTTCAAAATAAATGTGTAAATTTACTACTAGAAAACTCATTTTTAAATTCAGATGGTCTGAATAATAGCCATAACAGACATTTCCTTCTGTAAAGCATTCCTGTAGACTTTTTAAAAGTACTGTACATATTTGAATTTACATTGTGCATAGATTCTTAATTGGTAGTTTTAATTTAAGTCTAGTTACAATAAACTGCAAAATTCTGGTTTGTATATGATTGAATACATTTTGTTAAAATATGTTTTTATCCCTATATTATTTTGCTATTAAAGTTTTATAAAGTTTCCAGGACAAAAAAAAAAATAAAATAAATTTACACATTTATGTTTTGATGGATTTATGTAACTAAATTTTCATTGAACTGATCTTTTTAGTTTAGAAGTAATTTGATTCTTTGACACTGGAATCGCACAGATTATGCATCAGAAATGCAAGACACTTAAAAATTGTTACACTACTAGCATAGGTCTAATTTTTCCAAATTTAAAGGCCTTAAATGTACTGTAAGCCTCAGATTGTTGTATAAATTGATCGCGATTGATTGCAGTTTGTGTCCTGTTGCTCGAATGCAACACAGTGATTGTAATGGAATAAAGGATGCATGGATTAGAGCTTGCTGAAGTTTGGAATCTTATTTGGTGCATAACTTTCACACATGAGTGAAAAGTACACATTACTTGACAGAGTAACTTGAATTTCCTGGCTTAATTCCTTCATTTCAACAAAAACTCTCCTAAAGCATGAAGCCACATTTCCTTGAAGCTCTGTAAATAAATCAGATGTAAAAGAGATTACTTTTAAATGGTGTTCGTAAAAGAGATTACTTTTAAATGGTGTTCAGCTGCTTTCAAGTAACGAAAAATCATGTTGCATTGTCTAGAAGAAATGTTACGAGCCCTTACAAGGGACCTGCAGTTGATTTTCAGCATGACACGTGTGTCTGTTTTCTTGACTATTGACTTGGCTCTGTGGCTGGAAAAGGGCAAAAAGTGGTATTTCCACTTATATGGGGGGAGACGAAGACACCTCTCCTGCTCCAAGTCAGCTACAAGCCGTCTGAATCCTTAGAATCTGGATCTGCACATCCGACGTGGCCAGTTATCAGTTTGAAATGTCTTTTGGTGACTCTTCCAGTTGTTGTCTTGGTGCCTCTTCCGGCCAAAATTGGTAGGTTTGACAGAGCCATCACCTTGAACTTGCTGTTTTTTTCCTGTATTTTCAATAAATAGTCAGAAACAAAGCTGATGTCTCTGGTGTAGCTGTTCAAGGAAATGTTTGAAAGTGTCAGCATGCCCATGTGGTGGCTTGGGGAATTTAAACTTAATGTTTTTGGTACCCACATTATAGACTGAAGTTTTCAGAGCAACATAATGCTTATCTCCTCATGACCTCTTATAGCTATTCTAGCTATTCTTTTACTTCAGATAAAAAAGGTAGGTAAAAGCTACCTCTTTTAACCTTTGCCCTTTAAATAAATTCAATTTTTTTAAAGTTCTTTTTCTACATGAATACAACCTGTATTCATGTTGTGAGCTGTCTCTGGATTTGCTTTGCTTTTCATCAGCATTCCTGTGTTACTGAGAACTGCAAATCAGTTAAGCATTGTCATGTGTGTCCCGTGATCTCAGCGTCTGTCCCAAGTTTATGGTATCCTGACTGAAATGAGGACTTCTACTTGTACTATCTTTTATTCATCCAGACTGATGTGTAACTAATTTTTGGAGATGCCTTGATGCTCTCACAGCTTTTTTGTAATTTGCTTCGTGAAGTCCAGTTACACTTAACTAACACAAACGTTTTGCCACAAATTACAATTGCGGCTACTCGCACAAAAAGCGCAGAGCTTACCACCATGCTCTCCCGTTTCCTGGCAGCGATCTGGGCTTATTTCGATTCTCCTGCCATCCAAAGTGGGCAGGAAGCTGTATTCTGTAGCCTGAGGGGGATGAAGAAAGACCTTAAGGCATTAGGAAGTTTGGTAAAGGATTCTGGGGCACTAATTGTATTGTTATTTCCTTTTTGGGGTGAGGACATAGGCCAGAATAGAAGGATTAAGTCCATGAACGCCTTGCTATGAGATTGGTGTGACAGGCAAGGCTTTGGGCTCTTTCAAACACCAGGCTTAGCAAATACAAATGGAAAGGTTTAACTCGGGGGGGAAAATGGCTTCTGGGGCAGGAGCTGGCAGGGCTCATTCGGAGGACTTTAAACTAGATTTGAAGTGGGTGGGATGGTTGATGGGTGAGCACCAGTGGGGCAGAGCTCTGATCTTAAGGAAGAACAGGTGACCTCTTGCTGTCCTAGGGTGAAATCGGAGCGCTCAGCTTGCTCTGTGAAATGCCTATGTACCAATGCACGGAGCATGGGGAATAAGCAGGAGGAGTTAGAAATCTGTGTCTGGTCAGGTGATTATGATTTGGTAGCGATTACGGAGACCTGGTGGGATAGCTCGCATGACTGGAATGTGGCCATGGANGACTTCAGGAGGGCCAACTTTGGCCTTTTCAAGCAATTGCTAGGGGACATCCCATGGGACAGGGTACTGGCAGGCAAAAGAGCTCAGGATAGCTGGTTAACATTCAAAGACCACTTTCTTGCAGCACAAGAAATGAGTATCCCAACAAGGAATAAGTTAAGGAAGTAAGCCAGAATACCTGCGTGGTTAACCAGGGAACTGCTAGGCAAATTGAAGAAGAAAGCCTATGGGTCATAGAAGGAGGGGGTTGGTCACATGGGGTGAGTATAAGGCTCTGGTGAGAGAATGTAGGGATACAACTAGAAAGGCCAAGGCCTCCTTGGAATTCAACCTTGCAAGAGAGGTCACGGGCAACAAAAAAGAGCTTCTTCAAATATGTAGCAGGTAAAAGTAAAA
>VXBP01006720.1:864-47355 GCA_013400115.1 Rhinopomastus cyanomelas | reverse complement strand
GGTGAGACCACACCTGGAGTATTGTGTCCAGTTCTGGGCTCCTCAGTTCAAGAGGGATGTGGAGCTGCTGGAGAGGGTCCAACGTAGGGCAACAAAGATGATGAAGGAGGTGGAGCACCTCCCTTACGAGGAGAGGCTGAGGGAGCTGGGTCTCTTTAGCTTGGAGAAGAGGAGACTGAGAGGTGACCTCATTAATGTCTACAAATATTTGAGGGGTGGGTGTCGGGAGGATGGAAGTGGGCTATCCTCAGTGTCATGTAGTGATAGGATGAGGGGCAATGTTTGTAAGCTGGAACATAGAAGGTTCCACATCAACCTGAGAAGGAACTTCTTCACAGTGAGGGTGACGGAGCACTGGAACAGGTTGCCCAGGGTGGTTGTGGAGTCTCTTTCACTGGACATGTTCAAGGCCCGCCTGGATATGTTCCTGTGTGACTTGGTCTAGGTCATCCTGCTGTATCAGGGGTATTGGACTAGATGATCTTTCGAGGTCCCTTCCAATTCGTAATGATTCTGTGATTCTGTAAAATGTTCATGCTTTATCAGTGGCCTACTAGTATGGTAATTCTTCCCTCTCTTCAATAATTTGCATACCTATTTGGTCCTCCTAATAATTGTCCTTGTAGCCTTGTTCCCATCAAATAGTTCTGAAATGGATTCAGATTATTTTCAAAATTTTATGATTTATTTTTTAAACAAAATATTAGCAGCAAGGTTATTTCTGTTGTAAACTTGCCTTCAAGCATCACTGCGTCAGGCACTGGTCAACATCAGAATTCTTAGCTGAAAAAACCTGTGGCCAACTCATGAAACTACTTATCTGACTGGATTTCAAGTCCCTGTTTGTTGAAAAATTCTACTCTAACCGTCTCTAAACTATGAGAGGGGGTGATGTAAGGATGCAAAATAAACTTTGGGCTAAAAACAAGCTTGTTCCAGCAAACTGCTAACATTCTCTCATTTAAATGTGTAGTGTGGGTCTTGACATGCAGTTACTGTGCATATTTTAGAGGTACCAAGGTGCCGCTGGTACTGGGCTGAATTTTGCAATGGGTCCTCCATGGGTGTAAGTGATCACTGACTTTTTTTCTTGATGTGGATGTTCTCTGCATTCTCCTGTGTACAGCCGTGCATGGCGGACAGAATTTTTATTAGGAGATGTAGCACATCTGGTTTTCTGTTAGTAGTTGTCTAGTGTTTGTACTTTGAGGATACCAGAGGGAAGTACTTGTTACCAGGGTAAAGGTGGCACTTTCCAAGGAGTTTGCTGTGCATCCTTGTAAAAGCTGCTGTAAATTTGTCTTCACATGGTCACCCATTCACCTGTGTTGCCTCTGCTGCATTTTAATTCCTCGTTCTTCCACTTCGTGCCTGCAGCTTGTGGCAGCACTGCTCTGGGTGCTCACTCTTGATCTTTCTAAATGCCCAAACCTTGTGATTACACATCATACACATATTTTATAAACTTGCTGTTTGTAAGCGATCCTGAACTCAGAAGTAGAGGAAGGATGCCCTTTCTTCTTCTGGCAATTTATTCAGAAGTAAACCATGATTGTTGACGCTCTTCAACAATTGTTGACGTTTTCTTCCCTGGGTCTGTTCCCATGAATTAATGATCATGTTTAAGTCCATGTAATTATTTCTCTGTATTATTTCTTTGTGGAATGCACCAGCAATTTTAGCTCTAAAATTTTTTGAGTTGCAAGTGCATTCATTTTGTACTGGCAGCACTGGTTAAATGCAGAGAGGCTCTTTGATGGTGGTGGGCACTCCACAACTGGGAATGAGTTCAAGCGCAGAACTGCCTGCTTAATTAACATTTATGGCTTTCAAAGTCCGGCGGTAATTCTTGGGTCAGATGGGGGTGAGTCTCGAAGTGCTCAGCTGTGCAATATTTGAGTCTCTAACCTCCCCAGAACAGTACAGAGCACGAGCTGGCCCTCCCATCAGCAGGGTGAGTGCTGCTCCTTTGACGCTTGTCCTCCGGCAGCCCCTTACACCGACGTGTCAATGTCCGCGGTCTTCTGGTTCCTGTCCCGGGATGCGCGCCATTCTGGGTTCCCTCACGACCCAGCGGTGCGGATGGAGGCCGCGAGCAGGTGCTTTCTGACGTTAAAGCTCTGGGTTCTTGCAGCAGCTCTGGGGAAAGGGGCGGGCAGAGCCTGTGCTTGCGGCTCTACCGGGGTCTGCCTCACACCAAGGTGCGCTCGGGCCCTTCCTGCGCTGGCCGCGACGCGCTCAAGATTTTTCCGTGGGCAGGGACCGGAGCATCTCCGCTCCGAGGTGCCGTGGGGTGGTGCGGCTGGCAATAGCTCCCGACAGAGCCATCCCTTGTGCCCAGGTGGGGGAAATCCCTCCTGGGCAGCCTCCCAGCTCCGCGCCGAGAGGCGGCCGGGTTCGCAGCGGGGCTCCGCGGGACGCGAGGCACAGCCGCGGCGATGCCGCTCCGCCGGGCGCAGTCGGGTAAGGAGCCGGTTGGGCGGGGGGAACCGGGTGAGGAGGGGGGACTGTGGGGTCAGTCCAGCTGCCTGTGTTGCAGGTACCCGCCCAGGACTGAGTCCCCCGAGGAGGCCCCTGGCCCGGCTGCTGCTCCTGCTGTTGCTGCTGGCGGGCGCCCGGCCTAGCGCGCAGGCGACGAGTATCCACAGTCAGTCGCGACAGGGTGACGGTGTCCGCGGGTGCTGAGCAAGGGGAAGGATGAGGAAGGCTGGCGGAAGGTGGTCCTGCAGCCTCGGCCGCCGGTGTTTGTGCCCAGCGTAGGCTGGAGCTGTCCCGGTAGAGGCGCTGCCAGGGCTGCCTCTTTCCTGCCTCCGATCACGGAAGGGAAACACGGCCCTGCCTTCCAGGCTGACTGCGGGCACCGATCCCGTGCACGATGTGACGTGACTCTGCAGGCGACTGCGTGCACTGGGCCCTTAGTTTAACTTTCAGCTCCAAAGGCCTGTTTTAGTTTAAGAGCTGCCTTCAAAGACATTGATCCAAAGTTTGGTTTCTTCTAAGTGTTGCATGGCAGCTGGTTGTAGGAAGCTTGCAGATGCTCAAAGATCCAGCACTGCCAATGCTCAGAGTTGCAATGCTGCAAGTTATACCATTAGGTGCTTTTAGGCTTTGGGGATGCCCCAAACCCCACTCCTTTTCGCACTGGTGTGTGAAATTCTTCTCTGTGTGAACCCCAATACATCTGCATAGGAGGAGAGGGTCATATAGACCTCATATGACTGGAGTCCTTGTTCCTTTTGAGGATCTCACATACGCAGTTTACTCCCCTCTGCGTCAGCCCATTGGTAAACTAGTGTAAGGGCTCATTGATCTTACAAGGGTCTTACGAAAAGGGTTCTTGCAGCAGCTGTTGATGGGTCTGAATGACAGACAGTGAAGATGCAAAATGCTGCTCTTGCTCTGATGTATTCCTGAGTTATACTTTGCCTTCTGGTCCTAGCAGTCATAACTCACAGTTTCTATAACATATTTCAGTGATTAATTATGGCCATAAATGTGCAATTCTGTGTGTAAAATTCCAGCAGAATAGTAGAATACTCAACTAATATGATTACAAGATGCAAGCAACACCCAGGACTGTAGTCACAGCTACCTGAAACTGATAACCTGCATCTTGAATCAAATAAGAGAAGTAAATACTTGAAATTTCTCAAATGTGCTGAACTGGAATCCACCTCTAAGAAATAGAAGAACACTCCTAAAAATCTTGGTCTCTGCTTAGAAATGAATATGAAAACTGCAGGCAAGTTCCAGGGCTCCCAGGATGTGACCTCCAGCATATTTAGCAGTTTACTGTTCTGCTCAAACATTAACTATTTCAAAAACTTTTGGCAAGATGCAATTGAATTTTAGGTTCCTTGTTATCAGAGCTTTCCTGTGTGTTTGCAGCCCTGTGTATTGTGAAGTCCCAGCCTTCTTTTCTTGTGTTGATTGTATTATTGATCAATTCTCCGAGTGTAAATTGAACCCTCAGGCTCAGCCTGGATGAAGGAAAGCTGGGTAGAGGCACAACCTTAAAAGCAAATTTAAGCTCCAGACAGTCCCAGATCTCCTGTACTGGTACTGTCTCCTCCTCAGGATGAAACTACCCTAGCCTTTGAGCAGCCACTGCTTAACCCTGTTACACCAGGCAAAAGACTTTAACTAGCAAGTAGCAACCAGAGAGATCACCTAGAAGCCCAAACAGCCTATTGTTTAAACCCAGCTTTTATCTATGGGAAACCTGGAGACTGCTGGGCCCTGGAGCTGGATCCAAAATTCAAAGAGCCCAGCTGGAGTGTAAAAGTTTTCTTTCTTAGTCGTGTGTAAAAAAGGCTTTTATTGTCTTTAATAGAGTCTAGAAATTTCTTAATGTTTTTAGAAAAAGAGGAATAGCACAGACTATGATTGAGATTTTTCTCTAAGTCTTTGTAGTCTGGAGCATCTGTACAAATAAAGTTTTTCTGAGAATCATAGGAAGTATTCATTTAAATAAAAGATTACAAATAATCATTATGACGTTATAGTACCTAAAGACTTCCCTATTGCAGATCTATTGATTTGGTGTGACAAATCATTCAGTAAGTTTGTCAAAGTAGTGTAGTGATCTGCACTGTGTCTAGGATGTGGTTAAATGTAGATATATCTGTGTTACAGAAATAAGTTAACTGGGAGTCATTGCTGTTTGTGTTTAATGGGTTTTGCTGTATTTACGATCATTTCAGAACATAGCCTGAATCCCAACAGTTCTTTGGGGGATATGGAATATGAGAGACTGTTGCACAGTAAGAAAACCCTTCCCAGGACTGTGAGCTCCTACAACCTCTCCAGCCTGTTTAGGAGCAGCTTTCTTCTGAATCACCAGGGAAGGAGAAGTTTGCTGAGTCAGAACCTGGGCCAGAAGCCACAAGAAAAACAGTTGTCCTGTGACATGCTCCTTAAACTTTCCAGATACATTCTAAGGGATACCTTTGGACCTAGTTTGGCCTGGAATCTCTTCCGGCTTTATAACTGTGACCAAGAAGTCAACCTGCTCAAAATTCATGCCAGTCCTCTCAAGGTGGCCCAGCACCAGGTGAAGCCATTCTTGTTATGCAGGGTGCTTCAGCTCCTTGGGAATATGGGAGTGTTGTCTGACGCTCGGCAGTCCAAGGCCTTCTCTCTGCTGAAGAAGCAAATGCTTAAACCAAGAAAAAGACTGTTCACACCCAAAGCAGAACCAAATGGTAGGTACATAAGGAGGAGACGTGGATTTGGTATTCCACATGCTTCCTGGTGGGGCTGGGCTCCGTGCTGCCAGGGTGAGGGATGGATGCTGTGTCATGTTAGAGGCTGTCACTCAGCATTCAGGAGGGATGTCTGTGATGAGGTGGGTAGGAAGCTGTGCTGTCTGCAGCAGAGGAGATGGCACCATGAAGGCTAGTATGGCATGACAGGGCTGTGGCCACAGGTGGGCTGTTGTGAGGAGCTAGTCTGTGGGAGTTGACACAAACACTAAAAGTCACGTTGTGGTAACATGGTGCCTGGCTCGGTGGGGCTGCATAGAGGGCAGCTTTGATGCCAGCATTAGTGGGGAGCTGCCTGGTGAGCCCCAGTATCTGCTGTGCTTCACTGTCTGCCTCTGGGCTGGGATTTGTGTGTGAAAATGTGGCTGAGGTGGAGTCAGAAAATTAATTTTAAGAAATAGAGAATTATAGGAAAATCATTGGGGGAAAAGGTTAACAATACTTCAGTAACAGTATAGTAGTAATAACGTGATGATGAGGATGAATATGATAAGGGGCAGCGGCTGTGCAAGGGCTCCACCCCCCGGCCGGCCTCGTCTCTGCAGGGCCAGTCGCGTCCGTCCGTCGCGGCCCTTGGCGCCCCCGCAGGCGGGCGGGGCTATGGGTGGAGAGTGTTTCCGTGCAGGGGGGGACCGGGGCGGTGCTCAACCGCGCCCGGTGGTGCCTCCGGCTCCCGGCTGCGTGGGAATGCGGTGTGGCTCGGGGGATGCTGACTCCGCACCTCCTTCCTTTTTCCGACTATGACGAGGGAAATGGGAGTGTGGAAAGAGGGAGAAGAGTGGGTCCGGGAAAATGACTTACGGAGGAGGAACCAAGCTCCCTACGCTCGTGTGTGAGATCCGTGTCTCTGGGAAGAGGTGTTTGTGCCATGGGAGTCTGTTTGCTCACCGCTGGCTCTTTTGGAGCAGCTTGGGGTTCGGTCCTTACCTTAAAACGGAACCTCACTGGTCAGCGGTGTTTGTTCTTGACCGTGGCAGTCAAGTTTGTAGGTGAAGTTTATGTGACCTGCCAAGAAATGAAGCGGTCAAGGCTGCCTCATTCCCGGTAGCCAGTTACTGAAAATTATTCCTTTTTTTTTTGTTGGAAAGGTAAACTTCAGTTTATAACTGACAATAAAACCCAGGAGAGGGTTTGGGTTGGTTGGTTGTGCAAGAGTTACTCCAGCTGAGGACTGAGGCAGTGAGTGTTGGTCACAATTTCCCACCTGCAGGATGTTTGGGAATGTTCTTGTGTTGTGGGTGCATCCTGTAACCAAGTGCTGAGGCATAAGCTTCAAACCAGGGCTGCTGCAGGACAAGAATCAGCAAATGGAATTTGGAAAAGAGTGAAAGGAAAGCAGTTTCTAAACTACTGACAGCAATAGGCATTTCGGTCTTTCCTTCAAAAGAGATGGAACCTTCAGAAAAAAGGAATGAGTTGTCCAGTGTCATGTGCTATGAAATTTTGCACCTCAGATCGCTGAAGGCTGAGTGAGTTGGGAAGTGGCACAGAAATCCTTCACTGAGGCAGTTCTTTTGAAAAAGTATCTGTCAGGGGACAAAACTGTAACAGAATCAGACCTGTGGCTTCCTGTGGATTTTGAGGCTGTGGAGAGAGAACTACTCTGAGGGCTTCGAACAGCACTCACCCCTTAAAAATGTAAGGTTATCCTTCAGAAAAGTCCCATGTAAATGGGTGGGTTGAAGGTTGGACTTGATCTTAAAGGTCTCTTCTAACCAAAGTTATTCCGTGCTGCTGTGAGCCTGGCTTTGCTGATCGTTTCATAAGGCCTGTACAAATTTGGTGCTAACCAAAGCCAGCCTTACGTTTATTCCTGCTACCACCTGGTTAGATTGATCACTGCTGCCTTTTGTTTGCCTTGCAAGTCCACAAAATGTTTTGCATGGAGGAAATGCTTTAAATAAAAGTGTGTGAGAAGGACCCTGTTTGGCAGGTATGAAATAAAGTATTTCTTCTAAGTCGAATATGGCTTTTCTAGAAGCACTGAATTCAGGGAATTCTGTGTGTTTTAAGGCAGAATTTTCCCATATGTCTTGTCTTGCCTAGAACTTCGACAGTAGACAAATATTTCCCAAAAAAATTTGAGCATGCCCTCCTGTAACTCTGATAAGAGTTTTACTTTCTCATGGCCTGCATTTGTACATGTCACATTTAGATAAGAGGGAGGCACAACATTGACTAAGGCTGCTTTTTTGGAAGGAAAATGACAGAAGCTATTTGAGACAGGAGTAGAAGTGCCAACACTAAATGATAGATGGACAGCCGGTAGCAAAGCTGGCAGCTCTAATGTTTCCCTGTATTTATGAAGCATCATCATGAGTGTTGCCTGGATTTGTTTCTTTAGGCTAGATGCTTATCTTCAATTTCAACAGTTCTTGGAGTCCCAAGATGGGGTGTAAGAGTGGATGGGTTTTGCTATGCACAGATGAATGCTGCTCCCTCTCCAGAGCCCTTGTCTGGAGCCTGGGGCATGGCCATGCCCCTCACCCACCCCCCACCTCTGCTTACAGTCTGTTGCCATATTTTGTCTGACAGCACTTGTTCCTTATTAACATGACTAAAGGCTCTTTGTGCCCTCTGACAGAAGAAATTCTGCACCAGAATAAATTTCAGAGGTGACAGATTGGAACGGTTTGACCAGATGATAGCACACAAATGTCTCTGAGATGGGTGGCACCTGTGGCTTTACACCTCTTTGGGTTTGGCCCTTAGTAGGGGCAGTGGTTGGCACTGTTGCCTGCCAGCTTCTGGCTCATCCTCCTTGGCTGTTGGGCTCTGGAGCAGAGATGAGGGACTGTGTGTGCACTCTGGGATAAGAAGGCAGTGGTAAGCAGGTACCTGCCTTCATACGTCACCTGGAAGCTCAGTTATGCTGTACTTTAGAGCCTATAAAAATGTGATATTCGGGTTTGTGAAAAACAAAGCAATGTGTGATGGTCCTTCTGCAGGCAGCGCCATGTCCATGGAGTTCAGTCCAGGACCTGCAAAAGCCGGGAATGCAGTCATGGGCCATGGGGGTTAAAGCACATGGGTTTCTTTGAGGCCGTGCCTTGTCAGAGCATCTTCTAAGGCATCTCTCTTACATCAAAGGCTGTGACTACAGGTGGGTTTGGCAGTTGGTGGGAAGTGAAGTGGCAGATACCTTCTGCTAACCTACTATCAAAGGAACTCCTGCAGCCATGTTCTTTGCATGTCTCCCGGAGAAGGACAGCACAGGGCCAAGCACCCCCACAGGAAGGTGCTGGAGGGGCCAGATGCCTTCCAAGAAGGGCCAAGGCATGCCAAGGTCTGGCTACCACATCTGGGTCTAAGAACTGGCATGCCCCAACCCTCTGCCCTTCCTGGGGTCGCAGCTGCTCCCCAGCCATGTGTTTGCATGGGGCTTATGTACCTAGCTGGGTGCTCTGCAGGTCTGCGCAGTCCCCGGGGTGAGACCTGCCCTGCTCTCTGTCACCCCGGGGAGTCCGTCGGAGAGCCCAGAGGCCCAGGGAGCAGGGAGCCGGGAAGGAACTTTCCGCGCAGGCATCGTGGCTGGCCCCGGGGACATCTGGGCTCCAGTGGCAGATATACGTCCAGGCTGGAGGGATCGTCCCCGGCTGGGAGGAGCCAGCAGCTCCGCCGCTGTAAACAGTGCGGGCAGAGCCAGCGGTTGGAAGATGGATATAAATAGGGAGGCGGAGGGGAGGCAGCCGGAGCGGAGGAGCGGGAGCTGCTTGCGCCTGTTTGCGCCTGCCCGCCCTTGCCACTGCTGCCTGCCCTTGCCTCTGCTGCCTGCAGCCGGGGTGCCCAGCAGCCCGGGTCTGGAGCTTCCAAGAGCTGGCGAGCAAAGTTTGCGGTCGGCGCTGCCGGGGACAGGTAAGAGCTTCTTTGCAGCCGGAGTTTGAACTACGCCGGTGCCTTTCGTCCGTCTGCCGCTGGGTTTTCCTCTCGCCGGCTCTACTCGTACCGCGCCGTGGTTGTCTCGCCGTGTCCGTGTTTGTGTGGAACAGGGAGAGGAGCGGGGGATTTCTGTTTTCGGTCTTGCGACGTTAAGTGGAAGGGAAAATCAAACCATCAAAAGCAAAATGTGTCTTTGCGCCGGGTCCGTACAAAGCTCCGGCGGAGGAGCCGGTGCGAGCACGTGTTGCGGCGGGGGGCTGCCCCGCAGCAGGTAGCGGCTGCCGAGAGCCCCAGGGAGCCGCGGCTCCTCCTACCCTTCGCACTGGACCCGGTCTCGGTCCCGGTGCCTCCGCGGGACGCGCCGGCGAGCAGCGGCAGCGCATCAGGTCGGTACCGCTCCCCTCCGCGCCCTTCCGCGCCCCTCCGCCCCCACCCCCCCGCCACTGCCGCCGCCCGTTTCTTGCAGGGCCCTGCCCGGAGTTCGCCTCGCAACTCGTCGCGTGGCGACCTGGTTCCGACACCCGCCGAGCCGCCGTGGTGGGTCGGGGGGTGGCCTTGCGCCTCGAGAGCTCCGCCGCCTTCCACTCGCTCGTCATCCGCGACGGAGGTAAGCGGGACCATCACGGTGCGGGGGAGTTTTGGCTGTACCCGCGGTGGGTGGCACTTCCCGCCTCCGGCCGGCTCGCCCCCAACCCCGTTCCTCTCCCCCGCCTGCCAGGGAGACTAGTGTTCGCCGACCGCCCCCACGGTCCGCCCATCACCCTGCGGGCCCGCTACATCCTCATCCAGGACAGTGGGGAGCTGCACATCGGCTCCGAGCGTTGCCCCTACAGCTCACGGGCCACCATCTCGCTGTACAGGCGAGCCGCTGACGGGACGGCTGTGAAGGGCTTTGGACAGAAGTTCGTGGGCGTAGGGCGCGGTGGAGTCCTGGAGCTGCACGGCCGGCGGCCCCGCTCCTGGACCCTCCTGGCCAGAACCCTGCACCCTGGCGGGCTCCGCCATGGCCCCTACTCCTCCGAAAGGCTCTGGGGCAGCCGCGGTCTCAACCTGCGCGTCCTCGACATCGGCACTGGCCCGGTGCTGGCGGCCGGCCGCTTCGACACCGACCTGCGGCCCGGAGAGGACCTGCGGCTCCGCGCCTTCCTAGCCCGCCAGCCCCCCGGCAGCGCGGTGGCGGCCGCCGTCGGGGATTCGGCCGCCCGCAGCCTCACACTGGAGACGCGGCTGCTGCTGCGGGACCGCCTGGGCAGCAGGTTCATCGCCCGCCTAGGCTACAGGTGAGCCGGGGGGGGGCAGGGGGACGTGAAGCCACCATGGACAGCTCCGCTCTGGGTCCGCCGCTTTGCCGTGCCCGCCCAGGGCTGCCCCGACGGAGCGGCGCGACTAGGGGCTCGAATAGGGGAGGGGTGGTGCAAGAGGAGAAGGCGGCGCGGCTGATCTCTGCTCAAGCATTTTGGCGGATGAAGGATTCAGGCTGACACTCGTTTTGGTCCTTTCCCTTCTCCTTCAGGCAGCCCTGGGCTCTGGTAGGGCTCCTAGATGGGGACCAGCTTTCCACAGCAGAAGATAAAAGGGAGTACCACGGGAATGGAACAACGGGGTTGGCCGTAGCCCAAAGGGATTTCCTTACTTACAATGGCACCCAGTTTACTGTCACTGCTTTCAGTGGATGGATAAAAGGTTTAGTCTTCCTTGACTTTGTCTTTTGTTGCTTTGCTGTGGTTTATTCAGGCCTCTGGGAATCTGACAGTCACACTGTTGAATCACCATCTCTGGATGTGTTTAAAGGTCGCGTAGGTGTGGAGCTTAAGGACATGGTTTAGCACTAGGCTTGGTACAGTTAGGTTGATGGTTGGACACTATGATCTTAAAGATCTTCTCCAACCTGCACAATCCTGATTCTGTGATGGTAAGCAAGCTAACAGCAGTACCCTCACAAAGTAATGTTTTAGCTCCTACAAAGAAGTGACACTGACAAATTTGAAGGGTAGAGCACTTATGTCACACATTGAGTTATCCAGGTAAAAATTTAAGTGTTAGGCACGTTGGCTAATTGCATGACTCTTTCATGTGAAACTGTAAATAATTGATTGCTTCTTCTTTCAGGGGTGCCTCATAATGGATTTAAAGTGGAAGTGTCCAAAGGAATAATTCTCCACTTGGTGGATGACGTTACAAGTTGGTCACCTGGTGACCGGATCGTTATTGCCAGCACAGATTATTCTATGCATCAGGCTGAAGAGTTTAACCTTCTTCCTTGCCCTGAATGTAAAAGTAACCAAGTGAAAATTGATGGTATGAAATATCTTTATCAAGCTGCTCATTTCTAGTGATAGGACCTGGGACAATGGATGTAAGCTGGAACATAGGAGGTTACATATGAATATCAGAAGGAACTTCTTCACCGTGAGGGTCACAGAGCACTGGAACAGGCTGTTCAGGGGGGTTATGGAGTCTGCTTCTCTGGACACGTTTAAAACCTGCCTGGATATGTTCTGTGTGACTTGGTCTAGATGATCCTGCTGTGTCAGGGGGATTGGACTAGATGATCTCTCAAGGTCACTTCCAATCCCTAATGTTTTGTGGTTCTATGATTCTGTGATTCGCACTGTTTTGTCAGTATATGTCTACTTGTCTTTTTAGCCAGCTTTTGTCTCATAAACACATGGGCACATATGAAAATATAAGGCCCCAATATTATATTTGGGATGTGAAAGCTTGAACAGAGGCAGTAGTCCTTTGTAGAAGGCAGGGAAAGAGCTGATCTCCTCTGGGATTTTACACTAACAACTGGGCATGTGCCCAGACCTGGCCATTACGTAAATGAAAAACGTGCACTTGCTTGGAGCAATGCGCTAATGAAGGCGCTGTGCTTACTTTGAATAAAAAGGCTTCTGATTTTCACAGGCAGCCCACTTTATCTTCATATTGGAGAAGTCATAGATGGTGTCGACATGAGGGCAGAAGTTGGTCTTCTGACTAGAAATATACTTATTCAAGGAGAAATGGAAGACTTCTGTTATGGACAAAATCAGTGCCAGTTTTTCTCTTTTGATACATTTGGGGGACACATTAAAGTGAGTAATTTTTAATGTAGATGCCTGTAGGTGATCTCAGCTTGTTTCCCACTTTGTAAACGAGCAATATAATGCATGAAACTGCCATTGTGTCTGGGGGGGAAATACACTTGTCTATGAGGAAGGGAAAACTTTGGTGGCCTGCTGTGCAGAATTTGGCTTCCAGTGAGTGATTCTGTGAGAATTTCTTCACCCAGAATGCAAAAATGTACCATTGTCCAGGCTAGAGGGGATTCCTTAGCACTGTCACTGTCAGTAGGGTCAGTGTGAGGTTACACAGATCATGAGATGTCACTGAAGAAATTGTGCTTCCTGCAGAGCAAGCTTGCTCCCTTCATGGCTCAGAGAAGTGCTGGGTCTCTCTCACCCTCTTGTGTTTGCCTCTCTTGGTTGTCCCACATGTTCTTGGTGGAGGGGAAAACTCTGCTGTTGCAGCAGCATTGTGTAAAATCACTTCTTTACCAGTTGATGGAAGTTGGGGAGCTGTGCTGGTATGGCCTAATATCATTTGCCAGAGAAGTAGGACCTGGTGGTGAATGCCAACCCTTTCCGTAGCTGATAGGACTACCTTGCCCATAGCCGTGTCATATGTGGTTGTTGCTGAATCCCGCCGTGCTGTTTGGCAGCTGTCTCTGGGCAGATCTGTGCCTGTGGGTAGCCAGCTGCTGGCACACTGCTCTGAGGTGCTGCAGTGAGTCAGAGCAGGGAGATGGCACCTCCTCCTGGGATCAGGCCCTGTTTCACTCTGCAAACATCGCCTAATTACGGGGTGGGGGGGAGTGGTTTTCTTTTTGCACGTGTTTGTATTTTAATGACTTGCTTGGGTCTACGTTTGTCTCAACAGATCCTAAGGAATTTTAGCTCAGTTCACATGACAGGAGTGGAATTAAAAAACATGGGGCAGCAAATCCTGGGTAGCTACCTTGTGCATTTTCACTTGGCTGAGGATGTGGATGAGAAAGGAGGATACAACCCCCCAACGTACCTTGATAACCTGGCTATCCACCACTGCTTCTCTAAGTGTGTTGCCATACATGGAACTCATGGCCTTCTGGTAGGAGACACATTTTATTGGTACCAGGTTCATGTCTTTGCCTAGGCACTGCTGAAGAGTGAGAGCCATTTGTGGTACAAAGAGAAATCAGAATACTGAAGCAGGACAGCTTTTTCCCAACAAATGTCCTGACTTGTCAACTTTATGTGACCAGTGTTCAGGTTAGGACTGTTGTGAATGTCAAGATGATGTGGTCACTAGAGTGAAATCTTTGCTGTGGTTACTCTGGACAGTTTGTGATGATAGGAACTTTTATTTAAAATTAAAGCGATGGACTTTAAATAGACCTGCCTGAATTAAAAGTCTTTTGACTTGTAAAAGAGATTGAAAAGACAGGCTGGTCAAGTCAGGGCAGTGTGAAATATATCCAGACATATTCATGTGACAAAGGGAATGAAACATGAGAAGGACAGACCAAACAGCCGCTTCAGTGCCAGAAAAGCCCTCAAGAACTTGGCTTTGCCTAGGTCCTCATGATAGAGAGGAACTTGAGAAAAACCACAAAAAAGACACGTGTCACAGCTGGAAAATGCAGATTCCCGCTCTAGTCCTAACACATCCAGTCGCTGTGTGCCCTGCAGGACCCTGATCCAGGGTTCTAGTGTCTGTGGGCATTTCCTCATTCACCCTAGGTGTGCTCAATTGAGACACTCCCTGAACTCTCCATGACCTCTCATGCTTTTCCTGACAACTTTTTCTCAACCCTAGACATAAAGCGGTGTAAAACTGGATGGAGATGCAATCTGGTGGAACCCTTGTGTAGAAGGGTCTCCCTGAAAGAATGTATTCATGACAGTGTGATGCTGGAATTGTACAACTGGGAGCACTTTCGATGTGTCCTGAACTGGATTTGCATTGTCCAGATCACTCAGAATACTGATTCCCTTCTCATATATGTGGTTTGCTCTGACTGTAGAGCTTGCTTTTGTGTGTGGAGTCCTTAGGTGTCAGGATGCTCTCCCAGTATAAGTGGATGTAGTTGAACAAGCTTTCTTCTCCTATGGTATTAAACCTCTGGAATTGCAGGAACCTGCTTGGAATGAAAATTTAAGCCTTATGCTAATATTGTTTGTTAGAAGAACGGTTCATGGTCTTGCTCTTAAACAGAAATGATGTCATCAAGGGTTTATCCAGAAGCATGGGATGCAGTAGTTGTGAAATCAAGAATCCAAGTGTGAGATCCAGCCCTGCTACATGTGACTGTGAAGGGCTTTCAATCCATGAATCAGTGAATAGATTGTATGGCAAAGGTTAATTATGTGATTCTTGGAAGAATCATGTGTGGTTTTAGTACAGTCACTGAGATAAAGGGTTAAAAAACAGTATTAGAAAGCCTTGCTTTAAATGACAATAATTTGCAGTGCCCAATTTGAGAGTGTGTATCAGAGCAAGGTGGTTCAACATCACAGGTGGGTATCCGCTTTAGCACCAGTTTATATAAAACTTCAGGTTTTGACACAGACTAACCAGATAGATGGTTTTTTCCTTCCTCCTGTCTTGATGGTTTAGAAGATGTAATTGTGGAAGCACATTGCCAGCATGCTGTGGTTTGTGCTTTGCTGTGTACAGGTCACATAGTGTTGTCTGCGAGGCCCTTCTCCCATCTGCTGCTCCCTTGTGCCAGGCTAGTGCTGCTTGGCTGGTGGTAGCTGTGACACTCAGCTTAGGTTGCTGGCCACGGCTGGGACGCAGGCTGCGACATGCCCCTTGCTGCCCTGGCACATGTCAGGTGTGCACAGGCTACTGCAGTCTTTCATGTCTAACATTCCAGTGCATAAAGGTTGCTTATATTGTATTTCTGAACTATATATAATTCAGTGTTTAGAGGCATCTTAATCATCTGGTGCTGGACACCCCTACAGGGCTTCAGCCAGCATTGTGGATGGTGCTTCATGCTAGCATGTACAGTAATAGGCTGCTGTCATGGTGCTGCAAGTGGGCTCATTTCCAAGCTTGTAGTTTCTATCTGTGATGGAGCAGCATTGGGATTTTGATCTGATGGGATAGAACCCTCTCTTTCTTTGCAAAGATAAGTGATCTTTATGTTATTTCTGATTAGGAGAGTGATCATAGCAAACATAGAGTCTAGGTGATCCTGCTGTGGCAGGGCGATTGGACTAGATGATCTTGTGAGGTCCCTTCCAATCCCTAATGATTCTGTGATTCTGTGATTGTGTGAATAGTAGGGGTTGGAAGGGACTGCTGGAGATCATCTAGTCTGACCCCCCCCCTGCTAGAGCAGGATCACCTAGAGAAGGCCACCCAGTGTATGTGTCCTGTATATATGTATCTCTAAAACCCATACACATATGGATTTCTCAATGTATAGTTTAGTGTATGCAAATTTTCAGGGCTGCCATGCGATTTGGAAGTGTGACTAATCATATTAATTAAAGCTAAAATCTGAATTTGGAAATAAGGCTGCTTTTTAATGCTACTCTCTGAAGCACAGCTTACCCAGACTTCAGCTAAACTCAGAAGGATGAAACTCTACAACTGAGATGCTGTGTAGAACAGCGAGTAGTTTGTAATTACAGTTCCTTTCCAAAAAGAGTCTTCCATGGCTGCCTTAGCACGGTTTCTGCCCGTTGTTTGGAAGGGTGGATGTAGCCAGACTTACTTTTCCCAGCAGGTTGGCAAGGACACCTGTGTTTTTCTCTGAAGCCATTTCCTGTCCTTTTTTCCAGTGGGGGGACATGCCATGTTGCTGCATGTACGTTCTCTGTCAGCCTCTTTGCAGGTCACTCTGAGTTACTGTGCATGCAGGGGCTCCTTGAGTTTCCAGAACTGCATCAGTTAGCAGCTAGGTCTGTGGTGGTGTTGTGCCTTAATTTTAACTCTTTCTCAAACACCTCATTAGGGCACAAACAAGACCAGCAGATCACAAGTCTTCTGCCAGGAAGACAAATCCAGAAGAGATAATACCTGAGGGGACTGTACTGTTTGTGAGTTCAGATGTTCTGTACAATTGCAGACCATTGAGGGAAAATCACAGGATATGAATCTGAAATTGATTTAGTTCAAACATCTCTCAATATGCAGAAATAACCAAATAGGTTAATATTAGTTAATCTTGCAGCCTTATACGGACAGGACTCTGACATCAACTGGAGTTTTGTGTGCCTGAGGGATGAATAAATATGCTGACAGGGATAATTTGAGTACAAAGTTAAGGTTTCAGTAAGATTTGGTAACAAATAGCTAGCGTTTTAACTAGCCCAGTTCAGTATTTACACTTAAAAGAAGGATTTCTGAATTGATCTCCATAAGGCTTTGCATCAAAGGAGGCTTTTGCTAAGTCCTTTTGGTCAAATTAGGGTTTAGTGCAATATCCCCGTGCATGTCAATTAATATTAAGTAGAATGAAACTGTAAAACAGTATCTTTGCTCAAGCAGACCAAACGAAACAGAAGAATGCCATCTTTTCTCAAGCAGATCACGACAGAAATGAAGTGGCCCTGCACCTTCTGAGAGGAGAAGAAAGAACAGAAACCTTATTAATATAAATTACTTCACATAATGCATTTAAAAAAAAATCCTACTTTATTTGGGAAGTGTTGCAGGCATGAACATTTCTGGATTACCCATCCGAACACGATACTCAGGCAGTACTGACTCTATGACACTGAATGAAACACTCTCTTTGGGTGCTGATGGCAGCTTTAAAATCTTGAAACTGTTTTGCAGCTTTCCTGTAATTACTCACGCGATCTTTCTTACAGTGGGGTGAATAGCAGCTTCACTGTGTAAGCAGACCAGTCCACAGTAACACAGCCTGCAGGTAGTTCTGCTCATATCCAAGATGGGTGCCTGAGGGCTCAGAGTGGTGGTGAAACCCCTCTGTGGGTGCTTTGGAAATTTACTGATAAGCAGGTCACCTTGGGTACAGTTCCCACTGCTGTCTGCATTGTGATCTGTGGCCTGCGTGCTTTCTTCCAGGTGAAAGACACGATAGGCTACGACACTCTGGGACACTGCTTCTTCCTGGAAGATGGGACAGAGCAGCGCAACACGTTTCAGCACAACTTGGGCCTTCTCACGAGGCCAGGGACGATCTTGCCTTCTGATCGCAATGAGGCTATGTGCCTTGCCATCCGCAGCCACGTCTATGGCAGTTATGTGCCAGTGTCGAGCACCAACTCCATGTAAGTGCTCTGGGAGCTGTGGCCAGGCTGTGCTTCGAAGCCGGGTCCCAAAGAACACTGGTGGTGTAACTTTTGAAAGAAGCTATTTGAGATTAAATGAAAAGTTGTAGCTTTCCCTACTACTTCTCATTGAAAATAACTTTGCTTTTGACCATGTTTTTCTCATGGAGAACACTTGTATGAATCCGACACAATGGTTATTTGCTGCTGCTGTTTTGTGAGAATTATGTTAGGGCACTGTGCTCATTCTGAACCTTTCTCAATTCTTTCTGAGTAGGATGTTGAAGGGTCCATGAAATTTGTTTGATAAATACAAGACAAGGGGCAATCAATTTGACCTGGAACATAGGAGGTTCCATGTAAATATGAGAAGGAACTTCTTCACAGTAAGGGTGATGGAGCACTGGAATGGGCTGCCCAGGGGGGTTGTGGAGTCTCCTTCACTGGAGACATTTAAAGCCCATCTGGATATTTTCCTGTGTGATTTGGTCTAGGTGTTCCTGCTGTGGCAGGGTGATTGGACTAGATGATCTTTTGAGGTTCCTTTCAATCCTCAATGTTCTGTGATTCTGTGATGTTACTTCAGCCCTGGTGCAGCTGGAAAAAATATCACCCACTGCACTTACTGCTTACTGCCTTTTTGCACCAGGACTGCATTGGGAACACGTAGAGTAAATCTGCCAATAGTACATGAGTGCTTGAATATCTGCAGTGTCTCAGGAGAGCTGGCGAGAATGCAGAGATTAGCATAAAATCCAGTGAAAAATACAGTGAGCATCATTTAACACTAAGCGACAAACCACTATAGCTGACCAAACCTAGGGTGTGCTTTGGAGACTGAGGAGTTGTGACACGGGCTCTCAGGAATTCAGGTATTGGCCTGGCTAGTGTTTGCAAGCAAGAACATGTTTTAGCACAAAGAAATAATTACTTTAATGTTTTCTGGAAAAGGATGCATTAGCCAAACTCTGATTATTGTAGTTTATGTAAATAAGTTAAAATAATTCCCTTGAACTGATTGTAGTTATTGTTGCTGAAATGCTAAAGTTACTTGTATGGTTAATACAGATTTATTTAGCTATTTTATTAATCCAAAGGAGTGTGGGTTCTTGTTTATGTAATTATTAAGGTGGATAAAAAAAGAATGAGAATTTCTGCTTAGAATGATCAAGTTAATTGGTGCAGTCATGTGGAGAGGTTTACAGTGTTTTTACATGTGGTCCTTATTACTGCAAAAGATGTTGTCAGACAGTCGTGATTGAACCTGGCAGTCAGCTAACCAGCAGAGAAACACTCACTCGCTCCCCTCCAAGTGGGACTGGGGAGAGAATGGGCAGAGGGAAAAAGGTGAAGTTCTTGGGTTGAGAAAAAGACAGTTCAATATGATAGGAAAGAGAGAGGGAAATAATAACCATGGTAGTAATAATAATAATAGTAATATAATCAGTGTATACTAAATAAGTGATGCTCAGTGCAATTGCATATTACCCATCAACTGAAGCTCAGCCAGCTCCCGAGCAGTGGCCCCTGGCCAGCATTNTCAAGACCCGACTGGACAGGTTCCTGTGTGACTTGGTTTAGGTGATCCTGCTGTTGCAGGCGGATTGGACTAGATGATCTTTCGAGGTCCCTTCCGATCCGTAATGATTCTATGATTCTATGATATGATGTGAGGTATCGCTTTGGTCAGCTGTCCCAGCTGTTTGCCCTCCCATCATCTTCACTGGTGGGACGGTGCAAGGAACAGAACAAGCCTTGACTTAGTATAAACCCTGCTTAGCAACAGCTAAAACATCAGTGTGTTATCAGTGTTATTCTCATCCTAAATCCAAAACACAGCACCATACCAGCTACCAGGAAGAAAATTAACTCTATCCTAGCCAAAACCAGGACACAAGTGAAGTAAGACAGCAGATATCAATGCACTGATATCCTACATTTGCTGCATGTTTTCCTACAGCAGATATCAATTTGTGTCACTGCTGTTCTTCCTTCTGTAGCAAAAACTACTTACTTGAACAAACATCAAAGCAGTATCTTCCTAATCTCCTTTTTATTGAGCTATTTGTGGCTTGCAAGGGTATTTGTTTCGATTGCCATGTAGGAGCATCATCAATCTATACAGAATTCCCTCCTGCCATTGCCTCTGAAGCAACTCGGTTCAGATCTCAGACATTTTCCAAAGCTGCTTAATTTTAAAAAAAAGAGCCATTGGGTTTCCTTAAGCTGCCTTTAGCAGAGCGTGGGGTTGGTTTATGTTAACAGTCTCACATAATGCACAAGAGGCTCAGCATGTGGTTCCATAAATGACTGTGTCTGACATTACTAGATGGTTTTTATTCCTTAAAGAGTATCATTAAGAGGTTGTGTGGACTTTTAAAGCCAATAGGAGACTTGTGGCTCAAGTCCAGTCCAGTGCTGTGAAAACCTATCCCTTCCTGTTTGGTAACTGCTTAGGATCATTTTGATTTTGATTTTTCAGGGCTGTCAGCACGTTCTGGATTGCAAATCCAAACAACAACTTAATAGAGAACGCAGCAGCTGGTGCTCAGGTAGAGTCATTTAGTGGCAAGAGCTATGCTTGGCCTCAAGTTCCCATAAATTCTACTCTTATTAAGGTTATTAGTGTGAAGGCAGTGGATTTGTAGTAAGCCATTGTAGAAATTGGATATGTATTTCGTCTCTTGTCAAGGACAAATACTTGCCTACAGTCCTCACACTGATTTGACTCACAACTGTGTCTGGAAATGATGTGTGATATCTCTTAGAAAATGTTGATTTTTATTAGTAGTTAAATGGCCAATAAAAATGTGTATTTGTATATATAAACATACCTGCTCCTTTTTATTATCCCTGTTATTCACCCAAATCTTGTTTGTGTTTCATTTCCCTGTCTAGAGAAGTCTTTTTTTTCCAATAAACCACCTGAATTTAGCCCCCACTGTATGTTAAAGTGTGTGTATATGTGTATGTGTATGTGTGTGTGCCCTGGAACCCACTTGTGCATGTGGAAAGACAAGCTGGGAGGTGTAAGAGTATGGACTGGTGTGTGTCCCTGCAAGAGTAGGTTAGAAACCTGGCTAGCACAGTGGGAAAACCTAAGCCTCCAGGATAACCTGTAGCACCCTGTTTCTTGGACTTCCCTTTCTCTTTTAGGATGTTGGGATATGGTACATCTTCCACCGGGTTCCCACTGGCCAGTCGGAGGGACAGTACCCTGAGGGACAGGCTGAACATACCCCCTTGGGAGTATTTTACAACAACAGAGTTCACTCCAACTTCAAGGCAAGTAGATGATTTTTATGTGTTTCTGTCAATCTAATAGTATGCACGGGGCTGATCACAGGTGGTACTCTGAACAGGTGATCATGGGTGTCTCGTGTGTTGATAAAAGTTCTTTGACATTATGTCAACACACAGCTTTTGGAGTGACGCTCATTCTAATGATTAGAGGGGGAGCTGAGCAGAGTGGAGGTCCTGTTTCAGGCATTTCAGCTGGGTGCCTGTGCCCGAGGGGATGTGCCCAGGCCATAGATGTGCTTGCTACTGAGTGAGATTTGAGGAATGACAGGCAGGACACTGAGTGCTGCTGTTGGCCACAGTGGTGCAAGGAAACAAGGGGATGTGCCACAGCCTGTTAATCACCTTTGAAAAATGAGACCACAAGTTCAAGGGTAATTCCAAGAAAAACACTCTCCCCCAAACAGACTGTTGACATGAAAACATGACCTGTAAGCTATAAAAAGGATTTTGAGCTTATTTCTTAGGATTCTAGATTGAAATCAGGGCCTTGTATATTTTACATCTTGGTCCATGACAGCTGCTGCTCTAGCCCAAAGCCTTTAAGTTGGCTGTAACAGCTCGTGTTCTGTCTTGCCTGCCGGGGGACTTGTCACTCTATATTTAGAGCTTTACTTCTTAGCAACGCTCTTTTTCCGAAAAGTTATCAAGAGTTTGGCAGAGTCGTGTATTGGTTTCTTTGAAGGAGGGACAGAGTGGGAGTTCAGTGCCTTGCGTTGGGTCAGAAGACAGCCCAAGATGCTGATGCATAACATATGGCAGGGCAGGCTCTGTCCTGACTGCAGCATGCTACATCCTGTGATAATGTCATGCTGAGCAATGCCAAGTGACTCCGGAAGGGAAGAGAAAGCCCAGGCTGCAGGTTCTCGTTGTGCCTGCGTGCACTGGCTGCCCACGTTCATTGATAAAAATCTGGGCTCTTCAGTCTCCGTTGGGCGTTCTGTCAAAATAACTGGAGCTCTGTGCGTTTTCAGGCTGGTTTGTTTATTGGAAAAGGAGTCAAGGCAACGAAAGCCAACGCTGAAGATCCCAGGGAGTATCTCAGTGTTGACAATGCCAGGTAAGCACATGCTGTATGGCTAAGTATTTTGGATAGTTGTGTTGCTTCTTGGCTTCTGCGTTGTATTTGGCAGATCATTAGTGCCTCGTTATAGCTGGAGCATCTGAAGGTAGAACACAAGCTATATCTGACATGCAAAAGCAAATACTTCATAGCTCTGCACAGAATTGTTTGTGTTACCACTGACCAAAAATGATACACATGCACTTGAGGTGGTGAGGACTAAGCAGTGAGGCACATGAAAGGGGATCCAGATCCTGTCAGTCCATTAGTGGGTCTGTAAACTCCAACATTTCTTATTAATTACTTCAGAGGACTTGTATCTGGAAGATGATGTAAGAGTCTGGTCTAGGATAATAAGAAAAATAAAGCAGATTCAAAGCTTTTTGTCAGCTGCTTTAAAATCCTAGCTTCCTTACACAGAGTGGAAGAAGGTAAATTAAGGCCATTTTCTCACTTGCTGTAGCCCTGTGGGCTTATGTGAGGAGGCTGTGGCAGGAGTCAGCCACTGTTCCTCGTCAAGTCTTGGCTTTTCTGCCTACTCCATCCAACCCTGTCAATGCCACATGTGGTGCTCCAGTATGGTTGAAGAGGTGACTTTGTGTCCCTTTGTGGGGCTCTGTATCATTCCCTTGGGCACTGAGGAGGCACATCTCTTAGTACATCAGCCAGAAGAAGTAGGAGGTGAAGACTCAGAAAAAGACTTGATCCAGGGGATCCTGCTGTGGTAGGGGAATTGGACTTGGTGATCTTTTGAGGTCCCTTCCAATCCCTAATGTTCTGTGATTCTGTGAAAAAGCAGCGGTGATTTCTTTTCTATTCACAGCACAAATCTGCCATTAACAGCCAGTGGGGTCTGTGTGTATCTGGGAAACACCCAGTTCCCAGGACAAATCCTTTTTTCATAGGACAGCTTCTCTTTGAGCGGAGACAGAAGCATATGGAGGTCTGCTCTGTACACGCAAGGAAGGCAGCTCCGATTACTCAGCTATCTTTGCTGAATGAGATTCTTCAAAGTGCTTAACTGATTTTCTAGCATCAGCCCAGGGTTCTCAATGAGCCATTTAAGGACACTTACTAAAGGACCCAAATGACTTGGGGAAAAAAGTTTTCTGTGCCTCTAAATCACACTGAATCAAATTAAGGTGTAGCTGCGGGCCCATTGGAGCCTGGTGAGAATTTGCCTGTTGATTTCACTGACGTCAGAATTTCACCCTTATGAATGTTTCTTGCCTTCTGCTTTGTACCAAAGCATCAAGACGAAATTGAGTTGATAGCCCAGCTGTGATTCAGGGCACATCGCCTCTTCAGGCCCATCACACTGATACTTGGAAGCAAAATGAGGTCTGCCAGGCATGACTTCTGCCTGAGATTGGTTCCTGTGTCTCCTGTGCCATATTAACTAGGCTCTTTTCTCCAGGTTTCGTCCACATCAGGATGCTGATCCTGAAAAGCCACGAGTTCCTGCTGTGATTGATGGTCTTACTGCTTTTAAAAATAATGACCATGGAGCCTGGGCTAGGGGCGGCGACATTATTTTTTGCAACTCGGGGTAGGTCACTGTGATTACCTGTTATATCATTCCCCTCGTGGCAGACATTGTCTGTAGGACAAATTCACTGCAGACATTCCTCATCATTTACATTATCGTGTTTCTTCTGTCCCAGGTTTTCAGACAACGGAATTGGACTCACTTTGGCAAGGTAACATCTTGAAATGGACCTACTTCTCATTTGTCCCTCACCAATGATACAGACCCAAGAATGGACCTGGATCTCTGTAGCTTGGAGGAGAGGAGACTGAGGGGTGACCTCATTAATGTCTATAAATATGTGAAGCGTGGGTGTCAGGAGGATGGAGCCAGGCTCTTCTCAATGTCATCTAGTGATAGGATGAGGGGCAATGGGTGTGAACTGGAACATAGGAGGTTCCACATAAATATGAGAAGGGACTTTTTTTACAGTGAGAGTGATGGAGCATTGGAACAGGCTGCCCAGGGGGGTTGTGGAGTCTCCTTCTCTGCTCTGGAGACATTTCAAACCTGCCTGGATATGTTCCTGTCCAACTTGTTCTAGATGGTCCTGCTCTGGCAGGGGGATTGGACTAGCTGATCTTTCGAGGTCCCTTCCAATCCCTAATTATTCTATGCTGAGACACTCCCTTGGCAACTACTGTAAGACATGAGAAAACCTCGCATCTCTCTCCCAGACCACATGAAGTCTTTGCTGCAGAGCCATTAACACAAGTGGCAATGCAGCCTTTCGTTCCCTCTGCCTCACCCTGTCTGGGGAATAAATCGTAGTTGCCTGATATTTTGTTTTGAATTGTGGGTCCGGAACCTGTAGATTAGACATCTGGCTCTGCAACACCTTCCTTCTGCTCCAGACTGGTTGAGCAGCATTGCTGATAGCTCATGTGGTGCTAGAGCAGGGTGGCTGGGGTGGTCCCACATGGTGGCACAGTGGGTCTCCTCTGCTGGTGTCTACCATCCTCCTGCTGCTCTCACCTCAAACCCTCTTGCAAAACATCTGCAATGACAAGCCATAATCAAAGCCCACGCAGACCATGGGACTCGAGTGGTAGTTAGCTCTTGCTTTATACATTTTTAGATGCATCCCTGAAGCAACTCAGTGTAGTTATATGTAGAGTAGCACTAGCTTTACCCAGATTAGTGATGCCCAAACTCTAAGCTACCTTATAGCTAACTTGCTGGTTTTTAAAGAGACGTTAAGGCAGGCTGTTAGATTAGCACGTGCACTTTTTTCCAAGTTGAGAAATTCTACTGTGTCTGTGGTGTGATTAAAAGTGTTAATTATTCAATTGTGCTGTGCTGCACGTACCTGGTGTTTCTTTGTAGTGATGGGACTTTCCCAACAGATGAAGGCTCCAGCCTGGAGGTTACACACTCCATTTTTGTTGGAGAAAGCAGCAACTTTGGCTCCCAGGGAGGCCAAAACAGCTACTGGGGGAAAGGGGCAAAAGGAGAATACAGAACACTGCCCAGAAACAAGTGAGTTTTTTTCCTCTGTTTCTTCTTGGTATTAGCATAAGCTAGAAGAAAAGCCTCAGGAGTGACTACCAATTACTAATTTAGACTGGATGTTTAGATTATTGCACAGGCCAGAAATAATAAACATCCGAATAATGTCACTGTTCAGGCCAACTGCTTGAGAGCATTCTTGACTGGATGTGTTTAATTTTCTGCTTAATTTATTAGTCACTGGAGAATGGCTCAGAGAATGTGACAGATACCAAACGGCTTTGTGTGGTGCTTCAACAGCACAGCACCCAGATCCTCTTCTCTGCCACCAGCCCTCCTGCCAGTGTAGCTGGGCATACACGGCTGCTTTGATGAATGAGAAACCTTCTTTCATTATTACATCTTGTTTCTCTTTCAATAGCTGTGTGTTATTTCTGTTTTGATAGCATCTCAGCACTCTTGGCTGGCAACGGCGTTGCCTTTCCATACCCCCATAGCCAGGTGGGTTCTCCCAAGCCTAATCTCTGCCCTAATGTACTTTTTTTGGTGGTACTCACCAATCAGTTAGCCCTCTATGAGGAATACAAAATTAGGTAATAAGCAGTCATCATCAGCCACGCCATGCACACAGCCTGGACTTCATGTCTTGGCCAGAAGTGACACAGGGGAATCTGTGTAGGACAGCAGGAATTATCAGAGCTATCCTCAGTTACTCGTTATTTTAATTACAGTTGCAGAAGTTCCTTTGCAGTTCAGGCAAGCTCTAATATTCTGATATTGCTAGGCGACACACTCTTGGAAAGGTGTGTGCCGAAACGTCTGACACCAGTCCTTCCATTATGCCGTAGTGCAAACTGGGATGTAGGGGCTGTAGCAGACCCAATTACTGGGGTAACAGCTCTGGAAATTGAACAAAAATTATTTAGTCAAGAAACATTGTTTGTGTCTGGTGTTTCCAATTGACAAAGTGTTTCTGGATCTCTGGAGCCAATGAGTGAGAGAGCACATCAGGACAGGGAGAGGGGTGCAGCGTGAGCCTTTGTGACCCCCGGGCTGGACAGAGCCCGCATTCTCTCTGCTTTATGGCTTTTGTGGCTGAACAACTCTTCCAGTGCTCATTAGGCAGTGAACTGCCTGTCCGTGCTGCTGTTAGCTTCATTGCCATCTCTGAAGCTGATAAGGCCACCCTTTAATCAAACATGGCCAGACCCAAGCAAAACTTGACGCCTTCTCAAAACAAACCATGGAAGGGGCAGGTCCTTATCTGCGACTCCTGTGGTATTCCCTTCAACACTGATTTCTTAACATGTCTGTAGCAATACTGTAAAAATCACTTGTCTGTATGAAATGCTGTGGTCTAGGTCCTAGGGTATCCCATGAGACCTGTCTGGTAGGGAGAGGAGAAACTGCTGCACCACTTTGTACTTGCTTCCAGGAAGACAACTTGCCTCCAGGAACTCTGACTGACATAATCTTTTCAATCATGCTGATGTTCTCCTGAGAAAACTGTCTACCTCAGAACAGGGAACCCTCTGGTGATGCTGCCGCACAGCCCTTTGGGTCTTCCTTGTGGCTAGGGACAAGGGTTTTGAATTGCTTTACCCCAGCTTATAAGGCTTAGGCAAGCTTTATTTGGGTTTGGCTCTTGAGCCTTGTCCTGTCGAGGAGGTTCAGCCATTTTATCTTTCATTAACTGTGTGATGAGCATCTAGATGCCAGATTTGGGAAGGGAAAGGCGGTTTAAATACTTATTTTCTTTCTGTACTTTATCTCTCTGTGCTTTCAGGTGGAAGGGTTCTAACCCAAGCTTTTAACACAGGGCTGTGTGTGTTTTAACCCTCACAGGACATTCCCTATTCGTGGATTCCAGATTTACGATGGGCCAGTCAGGATGGAAAAATGCACTTTCAAGAAGTTCACTCCGACTCTTGACAGATGCTCAAGTGCCATTGGGTTCCTCATGAAAAACTCCTGGCAGATAAGTCCCCAGAATAATGTGTCACAGATCCTGATGGAGAAAAGTGTAAGTGAGAAAAGCAGAGATGCATGCTGCTCTACATGCAGGTTTTTTAAGCTTTTAGAATGGTGAGAGATCTATCCTAGAGCAGGAATGTCCAAGCAGTGGTGCTTGTTCCATTGGTGTATACCATCCATTCCTTCTGCAACACTTTTCAAAAGTGAAGTTTCTTTGCAAGCCAGTACAATGTGACAGTGTCCTATGTGCAGACATACACTTATATTAGTCTGCATCAGGGGAATGCTTGGCACTGAAAAGCCAAAGCACAGCTCTTAACTGGTGCAGCATTACTGGCTGGTATCTGGTGAGGACCTGCCTTGAGAGGGACACAAATGAGACAGCACAGGACAGTAAGCTGCAGTACAGTTCTTATACAGAAATAGAAAATGACCTTCAAAGCAAAGCCATGACCCAGTTTCTGGGGTCAGCAGTGAAATTCCTGTTGAGCACAACAGGGACTTCCCTTGAGCAGTGACAGCAGAATGGAGCTCTGTATTTCTGCCTTGGAGAGGAGCCGTAGGATGCTGAGCAATTCCAGTCCTTGTCCTGGATCCCTGCAGGGATCCTGGCCTTGCACACTTGGCTTGAGAAATTATAGATTCCACCTGGCTCACTCCCAGGAATCATGACCTCTCCTTTTTTCAAACAACGTTCATGCTTATTAGGATGTCCATGAACTGTGGTAACTTTGGCTTGAGGTTTGACTTTATCTTGAGGACGATTTCCATCGCTCTAGGATCGGCCAATATCAGTCCCTCTTGGCAAGCAGTTAGCTTGCCTGTCCCCTCTGTGGTACACACCAGACCAACAACAGGATTGGGGGTTCATGAAAGGATGATGTTGACTTGCAGCCACTCAACTGCTCCTCTAAAGAAAACACAGTTGCTGTGCATTTAAATAAGGTCTTTATTCCCTTCATTACTATAGGGAGCTTTGAAAGAAGGCTGAGGGCTCATTTGCTCCACCTTTGTTATGTCCTCCCTTGAGGAAATTGTAGTCATGGGACCATGAGTGAGAAAATCAACCTGGAACTGAGGAGGGGAGCTTAGAGAAAAACCTGTGATGAGGACCTTTGAGCAGTGCAGTGGAAGAGAGGGCAAATTTTCCTCCAGAAGTGGCTATAGGACCTTGTCCAACAGAACGGTTTCAAACAGACGATATCTGTGCACATCAGCGGAGGGGATGATCACTTCTTGAATGGCTGCAAATGCACTGTTTGAGGCCAATGAGCCTGTTAAATGTCCCAGCACTTCCTGTCTCAGAGGCAGTTCAGTGCTGCAACATGGGAGACCTGAGGTTTTCAAGGTAAAAATGGTCCGAAGACTTACTGAGGACTTCTGCAGGGTGAACTAAAATAGTAATGTCAGGCTATCACAAAACAGAAAAGGCTGCTATCACTGTAATTCTCACTGCATACATTCTGTGTGCTTTTCCAAGAAATATCCATTCTGAAGTTGGTGTTTTGCCAACTTAAAAACTGTTTGTGTTTGTAGCCACCTGCATCCCACCACTTTTCACTTTGAATCAGCTTCATCTGGATTGAACCCAAATGAGCTAAATCTGATTTCAGACTTGAAGTTTATTGTTTTGTTGTTAATTGCTATGTAGGACGATGTGTCTTTGACTAGTTAAGATAGAGCCTGTAGACTCCTTTAATTAATTTTCCATCTCCAGGCTTCACTTTATTACTTTGTAAAGGGTAGCTAAGTATTAATTCCCTAAAGGACGATAATTTTACTGTGGTTTTTTTAAGAAGAAATTAAACATTACTGCAAATTGTGTAGTGATGACAAAACTATTAGTCGTGCTGAAGGAATAATTGTATAATTAATCAGACTAATCAGCAGATTGTTTAGGCAACAAAATAATAGAACCAGTCAGGTCTTGTTTAATTCCAGCATAAAAATAACAGTCTAGTAGAGCAGAGATCCTAAACATTATGCTCCCCAAACTGTGTTCTACTTGTCTTTCCATTGGCAGGCTTAGGTCTCGTGTGTTATCTGTGCATTTAGCAATGGAAGCATGGTTGCCAGGCTTGGCTTTTGCTTGTTGCTTTTAAAAAGGTGTTTCAAAGCAGTAGTTGGTCTTAACCCAGCTGAAGGCTTTACTGCTGGTTATAGTCTGCTGTAGATCTCGTTACTCATAGTCAAGAGGATTTGGAAAGCTCAAAGTAGATGCCCCCAGCCCAGTCCAGAGCCATGCCCAAACAAGGCATTTGTGCATTATGTTTTAAGAAGAACCAACCTATCTCTTTTTAGTTGTAAAATAGCAGCCCATTCATCCCTCTGTCCTTTTGCTGCACAGCTCCTGTAGAGTGATGTGAGAAGCACGAGGTCATACATGACCTGTCAGGCTCCTGAGCCCAAGGCCACCTCCAGCAGGTGCAGAAGTCTCACAACCTGTCCCAGCTCACATCTGTTGCTAGCAGTCTGTCTGTTTACTTCTTCCCTGCAGCCCAGAGGGTAAATTCAAGTCTATTCTACTCCTAGCTGTGCCAACACTGTGGCATCTCTGAAATTACTTGTGCCAAAGAAATCCCAGTGGTCTGTGTTGGCTAGGTTTGTGGTCCCCAGAAGAGCTTGGAGGGACCAGCACTGGCTCCTGGCTGTGGTCTAGCAAATCCTATGGGATGGCAGTTTTGCCTAGCTGAAAGATTAGCAATTACTCATGTTGTCTTTACTTCTTTTAGCCTCTGTTGGGCTGGGTTTCTCTGTCAAAGGCTGGGTTTCCCTGTCAAAGCTGAAGTGTGCAAACAGTTCATGATGGGAAGAAGTAGACTTTAAGTGCAAGCATGCTATCTCCTGCAAGAAAGGGCTGAAAAATCCAGCCCCAAAACAACCCTGCAGAGACCCCTGACCAAAAAGAACTTGCAGGGTGAGGGCTTGCATCACTCCAGCAGAGTATAAGCCATGGGCAGAGTCCATGGTGGTAAAACAGAGGAAGATTTACATGGGTTGAAAGTTATTTCCCTAGAATTGTAGTGTGATACAGTGATGTGGCTTTTGTTGCTGCTTTGTGCCAGCACTTCAATCTTAGAAAACATTTCAAATTACTATGGTGCTTTCTGGTACATCATTAGTATGGAAAGCATTTTCACTGCCTGGCTGCAGGTGTCTAAGGTGTGCTGCCTTTGCAGAGGCTGAGGTAGCACATCCATAAGAGATTACATACTACCATAACCATCCTCTGACAGGTCTCCCTGTCAGGCTTCAGACAGGTAATTCAAGTAAATCTTTACACCACTCCCAGCTAGTCTGTGCCTAATGAAAATTACATGCCTGGATAGTAGTGTGGTAGCTAGACATGACCTGTCTCTGCTCCCTCTTCTAGCTCAGTCCTAGCTCCACATGAACACACCTGACAAACTCAGTCTTTGTTCACTTAGGGAAACTACATGTTGCCATAGCGGTAACTGCAGACTTGGAGCAGCCCTGTCCAGCAGTGTGCAAAAGGAAACCTTGAGACTGATAAGTGACACTGCTCTAAAAAGAAAGCACAAACATTTCCTTTTAGTTTCTGGCTTTAGACTTTTTAAAGGAGAAATTAAGAGATCCGATTAGCGCTGGCACCAAAGTCTCTGCTGCTGTGAGTGTAGTCAGATGTAGGCTGTGCTGGTTGTGCCTCACTTTGTTTTGAACCACAGCTGACTTTGTTCTCCTCCCCAGTGAAAGGCCTGTTTTCATATTCAACTGCAGAAATGCACTGTCACAAAGTATTTATAAAGGAGCTTTGAGCTGCAGCACAGTGTTTACATTCTTTCAATATCTTGTCCTTCATAAACTAAAATGAAGGAAAAGGCCCCAAACTTTTGGGATCCTCTTACTTTGCCAAGGAGCCCTTCAGGCAAAAATTTCCTGCTGTGCAGTGAGAAAAGGTTTCAAAGCACTCAAAAAATGCACATTACATTTCCATGTGTTTGTTTATGAGACCCAGGCAAGAAGATGGCAGAAAAATGCCATCTTAAAAAGATTTAATTTTAAAGGAATAAAGGCTTTTATTCTGCAAGTCATTCTTGCTGCAGCGGTCATTCTTCTTAAGCCAATAAGACTTTCCGTCTAACTCAGAATCACAATGACTCTCTTATTCTCCTAAGCTGTTCTGTTTGTTATTGTTAAAATATAGCCTTTAAAGCCCTTAGTAAACTTGCAGCCTAATCCTTCTGACCCTAATTCTTACTCTTGTGCACAGTCCAATTAAAATCAGTTGGGCCAAATGGAACACATTACAGTCCTTTGGGTCAGCGTGATCCAGTCGCTATTTACGGCGTCTGCCTTTATACACTTTGCTGCAGGATTCATTCAGAGTGCTTGACCTAGAGTAATTATTTTCATCACTGCTTCAGAACTTAATTGTCACACGCTGGAATAGTGCAGACATTAATATAGTCTGTGTATTTTTACTGAACATCTGCAGTTTCCTTGTTTTCCTGGATTTTCATATCAGGACAGATTCTTTTATTTAGCTACTGAAAAGTCTTGACAAGAGACCTGTGCACAACAAGGGTCATGCGGCTTCCTGTTATTTCTCTTTCCTGGAAAAAATCGTCAGGGATTATATTAGAATGTGCACAACAGCCAGTTCTGAGAAGTGTCATCACTTCTATGAAGTTTTTTATAAGGATTTGGGAGGATTGGTTAGGAAAAACCAGCATTCACAGAACCGCTTAGAACAGACCTTGACAGTAGGATAACGTTCACCAAACATCTAGTTTCTTTGATTAAGGCTGTGATATTCCCCAGTAGAGTTCATACTCCTGTAGTCTTGGGGTCACCCTCTGTCTTTTGCCACTGCACAATCTGCTGCTGTGTGATTTCAAGGAACACACGGTCGTATGGGTGCATATAGAAGAATCAAAAGTCTAACTTTTGTGGAAATATCTCCTGGGATTAACAAATGAGGGGGAAGAACAGTTGAATGTTTTTCTAGAGAAATGAGACAAAACCTTTACTTGGGCACTAGAGCCTTCTGGTTCCCAAAACAGTTCTGTTTTGGTTGTTAGAACATTGCAATGTTGAAACACTGCAAACCCAAGTCCTTAGAGCTCATCAGTCATTTTCTTCTTATTTTCCTCCACTAGGTTGGACTGAAAATTTTTTTTGGCAGATCAGGCCAGTGGTTTGGAAGCAATGATAATGATGGTGACAAAATGTCCATCTTCCATGATCTGGATGGCTCGGTGACAGGGTACCTGGACACTTTCATAGGCAGAGCGGACAACTACTTGCTGCGTCACCCTGGGTGTATCACTGTGCCGCGCTGGAACGGGGTGATATGTACTGGAAAATTTGCACAGGTACCAGGGGGCAGCTGCTGGCAATGTTACTGGGCAAGTTGGGTGAGTGTCCTCAGGCACTCTGCTGATGGGGTGATCGATGTTCACATGTTGGAGTGTGTCCAAATAAGGGCAATGAAGATGGTGAAGAGCCTGGAGGGGCAGGTCTTATGAGGATTAGCTGAGGGAACTGGGGTTGTTTAATCTGGAGAAGAGGAGGTTGAAGGGGGAGATCTTATTGCTCTTTACAGCTACCTGAAAGGAGGTTGTGGAGAGGTGGGGATCAGTCTCTTCTCCCAAGTCACAAGTGATAGGACAAGAGAAGATGGCCTCAAGTTGTGCCAGGAGTGGTTTAGATTAGACACCAGGAAGAAGTTCTCCACTGAAAGAGTGGTCAGGGGTTGGAACAGGCTGACCAGGGAGGGAGTGGAGTTGCTTCTTCCTTTCATGCATTTGTCCACTCTGTTATGGGGCTCCAGTAAATCCATTTGGTGAGTGAAGTTTCCATAGTGGAAGATGTTCCTTCTCTGATACACTTCTCTGTGTTCAGCATGGTGAATGGGTGGTTAAAACATCAGTACACTCCTACTTCCTATCCAGTAATCACTGGCTTGAGGGATGATCAGTCTTACATCAGGGTGTGCTTAAACATTCACAGAAGTTTTCTTCAGCACATCTGAGTCACAAACATTAGCTGGGATGTCAACACCTTGGTAGAAAGGGCTGCAAAACCTCGGTAACCTGATCTGATTGAGAGTCAGTAGATATATCAGCAGGTGCAGCGCAGGATGGAACTCTACCTGAAGGAACTGAAGACCAGGCAGTGTTAAAATTGCCTCAAGGGCAACAGGCTGCCAAGTTTCCATTTCTAACACTCAGTTTTGTGAGTGTGGGGATTAGCAGGAACTGATTTCTTACAGTTGCTCCTCAGTATGGGTTTCACACTTAAACTTGTGGATTTTCCACACTGGTTGACATCTGAAGGTTTCTCTGTGGTTTCTCTGTTTAGTAATGTGTGGGCTCTCACTTTGGGTGGTCAGACACAGCAGTCTGCTTCCTTTTTTCCAAGGACCTTTCTGCTTGAAACTTTTGGGAATGTGATTCCTTTTGAGACCTCCATGTCTACGTAACACATGCCCAATCGAATCTGGTTTGTGCATGTCTCCTTAATCTAAAAAACCCAAGAGTGCACGTTTGCATGAGTTGCACAACAGAGAGCAGGAGTTGCTATTTCAGTGTTTAGACAGTGGGCTTACAACCCTTGTGTTCCTGTTGACTAGGTAGAAATAAGATTTGGCTCCTATGAAACACTCCCATTTAATTCGGGTTTTGTCTGTGGCACTTAGTTTTGCTCTGTGTCTCTAGAGAAATGGTCCTCTCTGCTCTGGCAACTTAGCAGTTAAATCCAGAATTGTAAACAAGCAGCATTTATACTTTTATTTCTGTTAATACCCTCTCGGTTATGCCCTTCTATGCGGTGAGGCAGTTTTTCCACCATAGAAAATTTCCTTGGCTAGGTTTAGGTAAGCATAAACATTTGCTTCTCTGGGTCTGCTCCTTACCAGCATTTTTCAACCAGTCGGCATCCAGCAGGATGAGTAAAGTTCATACTAAATGCTTCATTTTATGGGTTTTGGGTAAGGAAATACACATATGTGCAAGGTAGAAGAAATCGGTCTCGTGCAGCAGGGTTTGTTTTAATTTGGAGGCTTTAATTGTTGAGCTAGCTCAGTGCAGCCCACCTTGACTAACTGATTTGTTTGTGTGCTAAGTCTGGAGCACCGTACTTGAGATCCAGAAGCTAAAAATGTGAATTCAGCCGTAAAGGAAGATGGTTTGCTTTGATCTTAACAACTCTTACACAATCTGTTTTTCTTTTTGTGTCTCTCTGGTAGACAAGAACTTGTATTCTTTCCTAGTGCAAGCAGGTGAAAATGCCCTTTGAGGTCAAGGAAACAGTGACTCCTGCATGACTGCTGAACTGAGCCCAGGGTAGTCAGTCTAGGGACGGGCTACTTGGTGTGGAAAAGTGTGATCCCTGCCCTAACATTGTAGGCAACTCCCTTCCAAGCAGATTGCATAGATTGTTAGCTCCTTTCTGCTTGGTTTCCTTCACTTGTTTTTCACGAACTTTCTCTCCTGGATGTAATTTGGCCAGTAAAGGAAATATCTGGGGCAAGCCAACACCTCTGACAGAATTTCTAGCTTCTCAAAAGCCTGGGAACAGACTTTCCTGAGGGTGTTCTAATTGGCAGCTCAGGGTGACACTCTCACCTTCCTATGGTTGGTTCATGGCCCTTGCTCACTGTCTCCAAGAAGCATCATACCATCTTCCCCTCACAGTGTCTGGCCTTCCTTCAGCAGGGAGCACTGAAAATGCCTCCTGTTTTTGCTCCAGTGTTTCTTTTCACTCTTCTGCATCAAAGAAAGGTTCTTGGACTGGCTTAAAATAATGAGATTTTAAAAGAAAATCTCTCAGCTCTTTTTGTCCTCTCTTTCTGATTCTAGATCCTGGTGTTGTCCAAACAGGACCAACCCCTTTGCTTTATAACGACAGCTGAAACTCTCATGTTGTAATGTGACTAAAGCGAGGCTTTGAGGAAGAACACTAACTAGAGGGAGACTCACAGGGAAATCACAAGAGCTGGCAGCACCACATCTTCTGGCAGTCTGCGTGAGTCATTCTGGCTCTGTCAGCAGGGCACTGAGGTCCTTGATGTCCTGTCAACCTGCCTTTGAGCTGTTGCAAAAGTCAGTAATAAAAGAAATATGTAGGGAGAGGCTCGTCCCATACTTCTTTACACGCAGGTGGGTGAGATTTCTGACAGCACTCAACTGGAGACTTCTCAACACTCGCACGGCTTGTTAAAATGTAAATGAGATCCCTAAACCATTGTTGATTTTTATATAAATGTTAAAACCAGTGCTCGGACTCACTGGGCGGTTGAAGCTGTGCACTTACTGCTTCCTTGCAGACTTCACAGCAGCTTGTCAGCAGAGGCTGTGAAAGTTCTCATTTTTGAACTTTAATAAAATAAGCAGAGGTTTTGGCAGTACATACTATTTTCTTTTATAAGCGTGAAAGGTGTTAGACAGTCATGAGAGACTGCCACATGGCTAAATTAGTGTTAGCTCTGAACTGAAAAACAAAAGATGCCTTGCTGTTAAAAATTACTTCTGGGAATGCTGTTGGGTTTTCACCAGTCTCCTTAGTCACTGAATTATTTCAGGCAGCTGAAACAGAGATTGTTCCACCATTAACTCTCTTTGCGGTGAATATTTGGAGATGCCTTTATCCCGGACTGATCCAGCTACCTCACTTGAGTGGTGCTGTGTACTCGGTACCTGCGTAACTGGCTTTGGGACTGATTCTTCTAAACATGAAGCAAATGAGGGTAGCGAATGGTGCTTTTCTAACCACAGGCAAAACTCTACAATCCCAGAGAATGAGTGATGCTGGAGGGTTGTCAGCACCTCACAACCTGGGAAGAAGGAAGGGCCTGGAAGACATTTTTCAGCTAATTGTGTCTGGACAAAGACGACCAGTATTAATCTCTAATATATGCCAGTGGATCTTCAAGGTTTTCTGATACCAGGGGCATCCCAGCATGTCCCAGCAACCAGCAGGACAGAAAGTATGTTTTGAACTTCTCTTTTGTGAGATGTTTTGCCCCAGCTTAGCAGCTCAACAGCACAGCAGGACAAAAGCAATTTTAATAAAACTAGAAAGCAAGCAAACCTTTTCTTAGAAACCAAGATTTTCTGTTCCAATGCTTTGCATGTTGCTTATCTTCATACTCGCTATCCAGTTGGATAGCAGATCCCCCATGAATTTTAAAGAAACTTATCTTCTCAATTTCACAATCTACTTGGGAAAATTGCCTTGTAAGCAGAGGGAAATCGGACACATCATTTTAGCGCGAAGTGTTAAGCAGCTAAAATGACAACTATGTCCATTAAACCATCCAGGCAAGTGGAAGACTCACATTTTATAATGTCTTAACTAGCTCTTCTTCTCCTGCCACATTAAGCTGTCACCACTTCTCATATTTTAAAGTATATTTATGACCCACTTTCTTTTCTTAAATATCTCAGTAGAGCTAACCAAAAATTATAGAGGTGTTGCTAAGGAAGATGGATTTTTTTTTCATTCTAGAAAAAAATTATCTTTTTACTCTCCTTTTTTTGTTTCACACATACATACATAAAGCCTTACAAGTTCAATTCCACTGAGTGAAGGTGTCACAGAGTAAAGGCTTAGGAAGGAAGAGACCATTTTGTGACATCCTGAGGGCACTATACTGGGGCCGTTGTTGATGTTTCACGTACCTAGGGCTGGTGGAGGGTTCTTTTTTACTTCATTCATCATATTGGGAAGTGAAAGCAGCCTTTTGGTTGATGACTATTCTAGGATTTTTTTTTAAATAATCCATTGGTCTTGATTGCAGTCCCAAAGGGGTAACAAGAAGGAAGTACTAGGACTGACATGAGCCAGCATCACAGAAGGGAGGTCAGGGATGTCATGGACAGGGATCAGATTCCCTTCTTGTCTCTTTTTCCCTCAAATGAGGAGAAAGGAATGAATGGGGAAATGTGGGTGCTGTTTTTTGTGCTGCTTGGTGAGTTCAAGAAGAACCAAGACACAAGGACTGTTGTTCCACAGCTGAGCCTGGTTGCTGCAGGAAGCATCTCAGCTAGTCTGTGCTCTCTAACTGAGAGTCTTGTTGATCCAGTGACGCTCCATCTGGGCAAAAGAGCCTCTACGTAGGATCTAGAATGCATGATTTGGACATTTACCCCCTGTAACCTCCTTTAGCAGTGAACACTGTGTGCATCATCCAACAGAGATATGCTACTGTGTTTCTGTGGGACTGAAAACCACAAGCCTATTGGCTTGCAGTTCTCAAAGGCATTCACTCACTGGCTGCTGTTGGTCCACACAGGAGACTCCATCTGTTTACAAATATTTCTATCCACACACAAGAGGCATTTTCCCTTGTTCTAGTCATTAGTGTTTCACTCTCCAACCAGCTGTCACTATTATTCTTAATATCAGACCTGTGACTTGGTCTCTGGGCACTGGAATCTACCAATGAATCTCTGACGTGCTTCTCTCATCGTCTTATTGAAGAGCATCACAAACACTTCCAGCACTTTCTTGAACTCACTGCCAGTCATTGCAGTCAGGAGCTTGGGCTCTGCACAGCCCTTTTTTCCCTTTTTTACTTTTGACACAGATACCTTAAAGTATGTAGGCATACTTTTGCTTTTGACACTCTGTAATTTAGGAACTTCCGGGGCTCACTGAATGGATTTTTTTCCTTTCTGGTCTTATTTTATCATAACTGCATTTAATTTTGCAGTAAGTGCAGAGCAGCTGGCACCTTAACATGCTGTGCTTGTTGGAGACATGAGACTCATAATGGAAGGAAGTAATGTCAAAGTTGAGAGTGATAGGACAGAAACTCCTACCTTCTATCGAGAAAGACTCAAGCGGGTGATTATTTTGCAGTATCAGAGTGCATTCCATTCTTTGTCGGAAAATGCTGTTTGACTGAGAAAAATTAATCCTTTGATGGGGTTTCAGGTCCAAAGGGACCTTACTGGTCACCTGCTCTGACCTCAGCACTTTCCCATTGGGTGGGGACAAATGAGATTGGGATGTGGTTTATTGCGCTGCATGTTACCGACTTTCCAATCAGGGTTTGCATGTGCAGGGAAAATAGGTTTTTCTCCTTGGTTTCACAGATGAAAAAGGTCTTTTATTAAACTGTAAAAATAATGTATTCCTTGATCTGTTGGGAATGAGCAAATGGACTGCTGTTCGGGGATTTTCTGGAGTGAATTACTTGATCAGTAGTTTTAGCAATCAGGGAAAATGTCTGTTGAATGGCATTCTGGGATCATCTTTAACCTTCAGGGGTCTGCAGATGGCATTCAGGGTTGGCTCTCTTTGTTAAAATGCAGTGGTGTGAAAGGAGGAATGGACAGCATATCCAAGAAGCATTTACAGAATCAGGCACTAGCACAGAATACTTCTGAGCATGAACCTGGGACTGGGAGCAGAATTGTCTGGAAACCTTGACTAAAGTAAGCCCATATACAAGGCAGTGAGAGACAGTCTGGTTTGGCAGAGCTTTCAATCCATGCAGCCAAGGGGAAGAGAAACAGAAGCAGATATGGACATGTGAGGGGCCAAGGTCTCTGCTGTAGAAGGTAAATAATCTGACAGGTGCTTTCTCACCCTCTCTGCTAGTGTTTGCTGGGCTTGTTTCCTTGCCTGTAGTATTAAAGTCTGATAAGAGACTACTGCCTACAGTTTGATCTACCTCAAAGACAGAATTTGAGTTTAAAAATAATTCTGGTGGATAGAAGCTTGTGTAGAAGCTGACACTTCTGAGCTCACAGGGATTTTTATGTCGAGTATTTAAGTTCTTGCTGCAATAAATGCTACTCTACACTGTGGGGAAGTGAAGGAAGCAGGATTGTAGGTGTCCTCACCTGTCCTCAGTGCATTTGAAACCCTAGAGGGCATTTGACAAGCTGTCTGCTCAAATCCTGCTTGCTGAGACAGATTTGTCTGACTAACTGTGCATCCTCCTTTTGCTCTGGGACTTAGCACAGAGGGGGGAAGCAGGTGAACATCACGCATTCAGCCTCAAAACTAATGTTTGCTGCATGAAATGGCCTTGAATGAGCAATGGCAGGAAAGGAAAAGCACAACAACCAGAACTTTGCTTTGTAATTGGTCTGTGCAGTTGAACTACAGGCCAAGGGCATCTGCTGGTCCCTGCACAAAGAGCTCTCTGTTGCAGCTGGTGGGATGTGGTATTTCTTCTACAAGGTCATATAGTCAGACCATCGATTTTTAGCCTAGAGTGCTACTTGAGAGTGAGGATGTGGATTCCATTAGATAACTGGACCTAGTCCAAAGTCTGTGGAAATAACTTAAGAGTTTTGTGTATTTTCAATGGAATAAGCCTGTTTTTAAAGCAAAGTAATTTGAATTCATAAAAAAGAGTTATTTTGCAATATTTTCTTGATTATCCTTCTCCCTTAAGATTTTTTCAATAGTGACTGTTTTTATGACACTGTAAAGTTCATGTCTCACTTCACGGTGTCCCCATGAATGGCTGCAGATGCTATTTCTGTTTTACCTTTTTATTTGAACTGGAAATGCTTCAGTGTCTCTCCAAATATTCTGAGCTCTTCACTGGCAAAAACCATATGCAGGTCATGATGATCGAATGCACATGTTATGGCTGTGCCTGCCTGGCTTAATGGATACGTTTGTCATTTTCTTTTCACCCTCAGCTTTATATTCATAGAATCATAGAATCATAGAATCATTACGGATCGGAAGGGACCTCGAAAGATCATCTAGTCCAATCCGCCTGCAACAGCAGGATCACCTAAACCAAGTCACACAGGAACTCATCCAGTCGGGTCTTGAACATCTCCAGAGAAGGAGACTCCACAACCCCCCTGGGCAGCCTGTTCCAGTGTTCCGTCACCCTCACCGTGAAGAAGTTCCTTCTCAGGTTGATGTGGAACCTCCTATGTTCCAGCTTACAACCATTGCCCCTTGTCCTATCACTACATGACACCGAGAACAGCCCAGTGCCATCCCCCTGACACCCACCCCTCAAATATTTGTAGACATTAATGAGGTCACCCCTCAGTCTCCTTTTCTCCAAGCTAAAGAGACCCAGCTCCCTCAACCTCTCCTCATAAGGGAGGTGTTCCACCTCTCTTATCATCTTTGTTGCCCTACGCTGAACTCTCTCCAGCAGCTCCACATCCCTCTTGTACTGAGGAGCCCAGAACTGGACACAATACTCCAGGTGTGGTCTCACCAGGGCAGAGTAGAGGGGGAGAAGAACCTCTCTTGATCTGCTAACCACCCCTCTTCTAATCCACCCCAGGATGCTGTTGGCCCTCTTGGCCACAAGAGCACATTGCTGGCTCATAGTCATCTTGTTGTCCACCAGGACCCCCAAGTCCCTTTCCCCTACACTACACTCCAACAGGTCAGTCCCCAGCCTATACTGGTACCGAGGGTTGTTCTTGCCCAGATGCAAGACTCTGCACTTACTCTTGTTATAGCTCATTAGATTTTTCTCTGCCCAGCTCTCCAGCCTGTCCAGATCTCGCTGAATGGCAGCACAGTCTGCTGGGGTGTCGGTGACACCACCCAGCTTTGTGTCATCAGCAAACTTGCTGACAGTGCATGCCAATCCCTCATCCAAGTCATCAATGAACAGATTGAACAGGACTGGTCCCAGCACCGATCCCTGGGGCACTCCACTAGATACAGGCCTCCAACTAGATTCTGTCCCATTGACCACTACTCTCTGACTTCTACCCTGTAGCCAGTTTACAATCCACCTCACTACCCGAAAATCTAGGCCACACTGCCTCAGTTTGTCTGCAAGGATGCTGTGAGAGACAGGCCAGACGCCCCGAGAATCTGACCTTATCCATTGCCAGAGCAGCATACCACTCCCATCCCTCGTGGCTACAAGGCGTGAACCGAGGAGCTCCGTACCAGCAGTACCAGCCTGTTGTCATGCTTGAGCAGGCTTATATCATCCAGTGGGATGGCAGAGCACCTGAGGATGTTATTTTGTACCCAGTCAACTTCAACAGGTACTGCTCTGTGTTATTAGAAAACATTTGGATTTTAAAAGGTTTGGAACTATAGCAGTTTCCTAGGTTGTTCACAAGTGTCCTTCCAAATGTCTCAGCAATTTCCAAGAGTACAGAAGCCAGATGTTAGTGGCTGGCTCTTACTGATGCAAAAAGATGCCTCAGCTTTCGCTTTATTACATCTTTTTTGATGTGCAGAGATGCTTCGCTTTCCAGAAAGTTTTGAAACGGAATCCAAGTAAGTTCTGGCCTCTTGTCCCTGAAATTCCTCCAGAGGAGCTCTGGCTCTTGTTCACTCGTTTGTTTGTACTAGTTGCTGCACACATAACTCATCTTCCGTATATATGTAAAGTGCAGAAATCCATCCGAATGTGCACAGAGCTTTGCATTTTCTGTATCCTAACAATACTATGATCACTGTTTCATTTTACATAAAAGTATTAAGACGTTCAGACTCAGTACAGCAAAACTATAGGCTGTGCGGTGTCTATTTCCCCTGTTTTCTTCCAGCATGGTGTAAGAGCAGTGTATAGCCATTTCAGATACTGTTTTCCCCTTGCAGTCTGTCTCATTTTGCACAGTGTCACTGATGACTTCTAATACTTTAGTGAAATTGCTTGTGCTTTGCACTGGTACAACTGTTAGGAGAGGGTTCTACAATCCTGTTAGCTCAGTGGTTGCAGACACGGTTGTGGTTTGCGCAGTTGAGGTGCTGTGAGAGATGAGCACTGTAAAAAGAACTTGGCTGTCACTTGGGTTCTGCAGTTTGACTCCTCAGTTATTGATATAATACAAAGCAACGAAAGGAGAGATGATGCGAAGGGATTTTTCCAGGATTACACACAAGCCAGCCACACACAGGCTCAGATTTGCAAAGCAGGTTTTCGATAGTCTATGTGGATGTAGTCAAAGGCACCAAGGACGTGAAGCAGCATGTACTGCTGGTATGTCTGGCGGGTTCCCAAGTTCCTCATCCAGTACTATCCACCAAACCCCACGCCCATCCTTGGCTCCCCCAGCCATGTGTGACTGCTGTGTTTTGAACTTAGGATAGTTTTGACAAAGGATTTTGACAAAGGATTCAGGTGTACTTGATTCTCTGTACTTTGGAGCTGAGAAACCTGGGAAAACACTCTCCTTAGTCCCCATTATGAAGGCCCGTGAGAATGAAGCTGAGAAGGGTGATATTTCCTTGTTATACGTACCCATTATAGCCCGTGGCATGTACTGGTCCTATTGATTTATAGATGTAGGAGCTAGAGAGCTGGAGGATCAGTGTTTGAACACTTCCATCATAGAGGAATTGTAAGAATTAAATAGCTGTTTTCTGTATTAATTTATCCTTGTGTACCTTAGGGAAGACGAAAACCCATTAGTCACTCATGGGCAAGCTGAGCTTTGTATTATCTATCTTAAAGTAATTAGGTGTTTCCTTGTCCTTGCAGAGCTAAGTCTCTGCTATGTAAGTGGTAGTCAGTCCATCACCGAACCAGGTAATACCAAAGCTTTTGCCCATGGTCTTCAAGCACTGGGTCTGGTAAAATTCAGCTTGAAGTTTACCTCTTGTTCAAGCAGCAACTTCACTGCATTTTATTACTGAAAACCACACTGTGGTTCAGTTCTCTTTGTCTTGTGTGAAACCAGTTATCTGAACAAGACAAAGGTTTGTAGAAACAGTTGACAAGGTGTGTATTTGGAAGAACTATAAACAGGAAAGCCACTGTAACAAAGGAAAACCACAGTTTCACTTCATTTTATTTAGAGCATCTTGCTAGGAAATAAATGGGACTGAGATGTGAGGCTGCTCTGTGTCCACCTCAGTATGCTGGATCCTAGCTAATGTAAGGTTAAGGCTGATGCAACGGCAACAGTGCAGCATCCAAACTGCTTGTGGAAGGGTAAAGGAACAGAGGTGAAAAAGAGGATTTAGGAGTTTGAAGGAAACCAAGTGCCTGCCTAAGCTGTTCCATGTATGACCTTTATTAAACATTGAATTCCAATCATCTCTGGAATGGAAAAAATCTCAGATTGTTGGAGCCCAGAGTAATCTGAGTTAGAAAACCAAGAAAGATTTTTACCTGTCTCAAGTGGCTTTATGTTTTGTTTGTTCTTTTTTAATCCAAAATGCTGAATAACCTGCCAGAAAACAAGCTCTTACCATAGTAAGATCTGTGCAGAACCTGGGATGCAAACCAAAAAGTGTTTGAAGAACTCTAATGGAAATATTCTAGGATAAATTATTTTAGACGTAACCTGAGTGAACGAAACTATTTTTAGCCTTGCTGTTGTAAAATGATGGATAGATATATGCAGGATGCTGAGACAGCCCTCATGCTTCTGGAGTGATTTGCTCTGTGCTGGCTAAAGGAAGGTCAGAGGGGAAATAAGGAATTTGACGGGAGATGTGAACCAGGATTTGGAGTTCTGTGGAGGTCAGGCGAAGCACTGATGTTGGGTACTTGCATGATTAACGCTTTCCCTGCCTCTGAAGCACTGCAGCAAGACCTAACAGAAATGATGCCAGTTCAGACATCTATTCAAAGACTGGAAGGTTCACATTCCTGGGGTGGGCAGGAGCTAGCTGGGGTGAATGCACATGACTCAGCTGAAATTGGCAGTGTTAATTTCTGCAGTCTCTGAATCTTGTCCAGGTAGTTTAGAGACATTGCTGGGGTGCATTTGCTCAGCAGAAGAGGACACTAGCTAACGCAGTCCCTGGGCAGGTTGTTTTCTTTCAGTTACGGGCATCTGAAGGGTTGCTGCAGAACTGGTGGCTTCCTCGTGCTATTCAAACCATGATTAGAGTCATTCTTCAGTTTCTTCACTTCCATTGAAGTACGTTTGGTAGCTAAACCAAACAAGATTGCTGGGTCTCCATATCTCTGTGGCCACGTGGTGCAACTGAGCTGTTCAACACACACCAGCTGCCCTTCCCCTGTTCTTCCTTGCATCTGTCACAGTGCCTGTGTCACCAGCTGAGTGATGGGCAGATCCAAAGTTGCAGTGAAGACCTGCAGGCTGTGGGGAACATAGCTGTCTCAGCAGAAATGACTTTTTAAACTGTGGATAGAGTTGTCTGTCTACTGGCTGGGAGTTCCCCTGTGAGGATGGAAGGCACTTGGGTATTCTTGCTTTTGCATAGAGGTAATGTGGGACAAGTAAATCCTGAGTGTTCTGGGAAGTGAACAGAAGGAGAATTCTGGCTGGAATGTTAATGACCAGGAATAAGATGTGCTCCAGAACCAGGCCAGATCTGTTGAGGATTGCTCTCATCAGGCACAAAGCATGTGAAAAACCTTTGTGAATGGAGACCTGAGACCCATTCTCCATGGGCTTAATCTCTTTGTAGGAGCAGTTTCCTCAGTGCTGTTTGTAAGTTTTCTTGGAGTTTATTCTGCTTCACAGAAGTGTGAGAGCTATCTGTAAAACCAATTGAAGGGCTTTCCTCAAAATTACTATCCTGAAGCGCAAAGGTCTGCAGCGAGCATCAAGTTTATTATGAGGAGAGGACTGGTAAGGCAGGAGGAGAGGTTGGAAAACACTATTTAGTTGAAGTCAGTGTCTCCTTTTAGGTGCTGGACAACAGTGCAATGACTGGCACTTTGTGCAGTAAGCAAAGACAGAAATGAAGTCATTCAATTTAAAGACCTTGGCTTTGTGCCTGTGCAGATTTCCTGATCACAGAAGCAGCAAAGACAAATACTACAATCAAAGGCACAGCGCTGTTCAGTAAATCAGCCAGGCTGCTTTGCGCTATCAGCACATCTAAAGATAAGAATTAAATCTCCTCAAAGCACATATCTGAAGTATAGTGTAATAAGTTCTGTTGTTGGAACAGCCTGAAAAGCAGTGGCAATTAGATTAAACATTCCTTGCTTTTAAGGAGCAGAGACAAGTATCTCTGTACTTGGTCTGTTGAGGCTCAGAAGGAAGGGTTTTCCCTTATTAGGGCTCTCTACTGTGGTTTAACCGAGAGGATTCAGGGAAACTTGAGTCGCTAATATTAACAAGAGGGTATTTTATGACAGTAGATTACCCCAGTCCTGCAAGCTGAGGCTTTCCTTTGTACCACTCCTCCTCTGACAGATGCTGGCGCCAGAGTTGATGCAAGGCAGCCTTCCCCAGGCTCTTCACTGGCACCTTCTAGGCTTCACCTGGAGAGGGGTACAGTGAGACTCATTGATGGTGTCCTTTGATGCTTTGTTGCGGGAGTTGGATCCTAATGAGACCCTTTAAAGAATAAAAATTGGTAGGGAAGGGCCAAATTTCTTGTCAACAGCAAGCCAAAGGGCAGATGTCCATGCATGAGCTTGGGCACGTGTCCAGCCTTCCCCCTGCCACAGTGTTTGCACAGGGATGGGTGCAGGTGCACTGCTCAGCTCTGGCATTTGCTAACCTGGAGCTCTGTGCTTGTTACCATATGCGCCAGAGAATTATCTCAATTAGCTGAAAATTCAAGATCCTAGACTGAGCTTGTGTCTAAATTCTTCATGAAAATAGCAGAGCCTCTAGGATGCTGCAACCCAGCCAAAGATGGAGATTGCAGTGCAACCAAACTTATGCAGCGTGTGTCTGCACCGAGGCTCTGGGAGACTTCTTCTATTTGTATTTGTCAGAGCTGTGTAGGTAGGTGACTTTCTTGAGGCTTCTTATTCAGTGCCACTCTGATTCATACATTCAGCTACTTGTCATTTTTGTGATTAAATTCCTTAGCAGGGACTCTCCTTCCAGTATTTAAGGGTAAGAGCCTCTAGGGAGCACGGCGAACAGGAGTAGGCTAACAGGATCGCAACTGGATCATAGTAAGGCAGTTTGCGTGGCAGTTCGCGCAGGGAGGTCAAGCAGGTAGGGTTGCAGACACCGCTTTGTTCTGTTAGGTCATGTTTATCTCTTGCTTTCAATCTTCTCTCTCCTGTCTTCCTCTTGTTGGCAATGGGTGGAGTTAGACGATCCAGGGCTAAAGCAGCTGCCAGTAGGGATTCGTTTGCCCAGACAATCCCCCTGACAATGGATGCGGCTGTTCAGACTCCTGACTGCAGGGAATGCCTGAGCCTTATGCCGCTGCAAGAGAGTGGTGCCGGAAACACCTGCGTGCATTGTGAACAGGTAAATGACCTTCTCTCTATGGTGGCTGAGTTGAGGGATGAGGTGGATAGGCTGAGGAGTATCCATGAGTGTGAAAAGGAGATAGATTGATGCTGTAGCACTCTCTCATCTCTTAGAGCTGCCCAGGAGTCAGAGGAGCCTGGTATTTCCCATGAACGGGAAGAAGGTGCTCAGGAACTGGAAGAGCTCGAGGCTTTGTCCTACAAGGAAGAAGGTAGGGTTCCCCCTGATGATGAGGAATGGGAACAGGTGGGGGAAACAGAACTCTCTCCTGCCTCCCTGTGCCTTTCCAGATGCTACCTCTCCATCTACCCTTGGAGAATAGGATCGGGCCACTGGATTTTGGGGATCAGGATGAGGAGGTTGAAGACATTGTCTTAACCAGAGAACCCCTAAAGAGAACCCTTACAAAAACTCAAAACATCTAATACAAAAAAGAAGAGAAGGGTGGTGGTTGTCAGTGACTCCTTTCGGAAAGGAACAGAAGGTCCTGTGTGTAGAGGTCTGCTGCCTTCCAGGGACCCGGGTTCAGTATATCACCAGGAGGATACCTGAACTCATTAAAGCTACAGATTATTATCTGTTGTTGGTGGTACAAGCTGGCGGCGATGAGGCTAGTGAGAGGGGAGTTAAGACTATTAAGAGGGAATTCAGGGAACTTGGGGAACTTATTGATGGAGTAGGT
>VXBP01006714.1:2331-13317 GCA_013400115.1 Rhinopomastus cyanomelas | reverse complement strand
GAACTTCAGCAACATACAGGGCCACCCCCCCACCCATTCTGAATCGCCTGTCTCTCCTGAATAGTGTATACTCATCCAAACCAACACTCCAGTCCTGTGATTCTTCCCACCACGTTTCAGTGATGGCAACTATGTCATACCTTTCCTGGCATGCAAAAGCTTCAAGTTCCTCCTGCTTGTTGCCCATACTTTGTGCATTAAAATATACACACCTCAGTTGGGCTGATACATTCGTCTTCAGAGCAGATACACCATCCACTACTACTCCTGAGAGTCTTCAGCACCATCCCCTTCCCCCTTCAAAGCTAGTTTAAACCCCTCTTGATGAGGCCTGCCAACTCATGGCCTAGTACTCTTTTACCCTCATTAGACAGGTGCAATAATATATTATTCAATATTTCAATTTGCATGATGAGGTTTAAACTAATTTTTTTTAAGGCAATAGCTACATAAGAACTATTTATATTTTCTATAATATTTTAGTGCTTAGGTTGCTGTTTTCCCAACTTCAGCCTAAACCCTCATCCCCTAGAATCCTCAGAATGCCCAAAATAAATGCAGTTTTATGAACTTTATTACCTATTTTTTTAGTCAACTTACTTGCCACTGGTCTAGGCCTTTTGCTGAGACATCTAGGACTATTGTCCGGAGAGACATCATCTCCTCTAAAAACCCAGGATGCAGAATGAAAGTTTTCTGTATAGAAGCCTCTGTCATCGTTTTCAGAATGCAGTCCCAGATCTACTGACCGAGCATCTTCTGAGTTTACTATCACAAGGATAAAACAAGAAAATCTAATGTCAGTAGGGAACAGACCATGGAATAACTGTCACAAGGTCCTAATGTCTATGTTTTGTTCTGCATAGTATTGGAAGCTATTGCATACTCGAATACCAAGTAAAGTCTTAAAGCAAATGGTCAAAACAGAAGCTGCACGTCTTTAAGTGAAATCTGGCTTTATCCAGTTGTCAACTTTTCCTGTGCAGCACATTTGATTAGCACATCAAACAAGTGTTCAGGAAATGTAGCATTAATTTAGTGCCCATGGGAAGACAGAAGCTCAAAATAACTGGTATGACTGTATTTGTTGTTTGTTCAATAGCTCTTCCACATACATATATTTCATTTTGTTAAAAAGGAGGCAAGAAAATAGTGATGAAAGGTTTTTGGTTTTGGTTGGGTTTTTGTGTTTTGCCTATTTTTTTTTAAATTGAACCTCTGGCTTGTCCTAGGTTGTTGAACATTTGTATGATGCTGCTTGTATTACCATGAGGATTTTCAGACTTATATTGATTTACATTCACATGAATGTCTTGCAGTTAGGCCATTACGTCAAACCACGTCACCCAGCTTAATGTGGAGCTGGAGGAGATCTCTAATTCTTTGCTAATGGAAAAAGCAGTAATGTTCTGGCTCACAAAGACACAGAACAGCAGGCAGCTGGCTGTTACAGGCAGTCTATAAAAAGCAGTTTGGCTATAGAGAAAATGGCTAAGCAGTAGTATGATAACTTTCCAAGCAGACTGAGAGCTCAAAGTCTGAGGTTAAAACTGGATGGTAAAAGGTATAGATCATCAGAGTCTAACAGAGAGATAGAAAATTGCTGTAGTATAAATTGTCTGATAGGAAAAAATATAATATTCCTTTCAGTACAAAAATGCCTGGTATAATGCAGCTGGAAAAGGATATCTTGTTTTGTTTGTTCTGCATTTGATGTGGCAATTATGTGGAATACTTCCAGTTGCAAAAGAGAAAACATGAAAAGCAATCTTTATTTAGTTTTGTTCGTCAATTTACTTCCTGAATACATCTAGATGGCTTTTTTCACTTTGACAGTTTGTTTAACTACTTCTATATAGACAGATACTTCACATTCATTGACTCCTGACATGATTAACTATAAATAATAAGTTACAGAACTTACAAAACCAAAAAACAAGCAAATAAATGTACATTAGTAGCTCAATATGTTTAACACACACCTTAGCTTGCTACCATGCATATATAAATTAAAGAAATGTAGACTAGCATCAAGCAATTCCTTACAGCATGTTTTTTTTTGCCAGTTTAATACTGAATTGTTTTAATTGTAGCAGGGCTTAAAATGTGACAAAGAGGCAAAACTAAAGACGTTAAGTGGTGCCATGCTAGAAAGGAGGTTATAAATCTACAAAGAAAAATTCTCACTCTCAGTGGTGAAGTAGAAAATACCATACATGTTCTCTTACATTGTGTGATCCTTTCTTGGGGACCTCATCTGCACGAAGTACAAATTCATTAATCATTTAATCTTTAAAATTCTTTTCCATGTGATTTAAGCAGATAAGTTAGATACAAGCCCAAGCATATAACAAAGTGACAGATTTCTTAGTAAGAGTTATGGGATTGTTTCAGTAATTGGAGGGACAGTGAAGGACAATCTAAGCATGAAGCTAAAATGTATTTATCTGAGGAGTGAAGGACTCCCAACCCATCATGACATAATCAAAGTAGGCATCAGGATTATGATTTTTTTATACCCTTAAAACTACTGCAATAAGTAATTATTTGTTTGTCTGTGTCTAGAGCTTAACATTAACTCTATACAGACAAGGATGTTACAATGAAATTTTTTCAGTTCTAGTGGTTCTTGATTATATAGAGGAGAGAAGGCATTGACTCCCCTAGTGAGGAGTAGTTAAAATAAATAAAATCTGTTTGCTCATCATGATGACTAAGACAAAAACTCAGGTTATGAACTGAAGACCAGCTTCCTCAGAGTGTCAATCAAATGAGGGAAAAAGAACACAATCATGAGACCAAAGTACTTACTTGATCCCTCAGTGATTGTGCTGTTTATGGAGCTTNATATTGTGGTAGTTGTATTTAATACCTACACAGCCATTTGTACAGCAACATTTTGTGTAGAAACACATACATTGCTCATGGATTTTATTTCTAAGTCCTCATAACTTTTTGAAGTTATCAGTATGTACATATATAAAATGCTATTCAAACTTACAAATCCTGCAAGACACAGTTGCAGATAAAATGAAGACATACTTTTCTACTTACGGTTTCTTTCTAGGTAGGAATATAAATTTTTACTTTTTTCAGCTAAAACAGTTGTTAAACAGACTTTGTGTTAGATTCCACTCTGAAAATGCAGCTATACTCCCTGGTAAAAGCAGATAGGCAGAAAGTGAACCTAGCCTCACCAGACTCTCTAAAAGATTGTGTAAATGTTCTCTTGGCTCAAAAGCCCCAATCTGGCTTCAGCAGGATCTCCTACATAAACCCATGTTACTGAGCCTGTTTTCTAGAAAAGCTGACTAGTGCCTCTTGAGTAATGAGTCTTGGACTCTGATAATAATCAAGTTCCCACAACGCTAGCAGATTTCTAGATTGTCTTAACAAGGGGCAAAATGGAACAGGAGAGAATAAACTAAAAATGCAGAAATAGCTATGCCTCAATTCTGTGCTATATGTTTAGTCTTAGTATTCTATGAGTTCTAATGTATGAGAAGGCATGTTTTTTGAGTATGCAAGCTTCTTTCAGGGTATTCTTTCCATATCTTGTTCTACAGACATTTTTGTTTATTTAATTCTTTATTTACTTTATAAATAAATAAAGACTGCTGGTCTTCACAGCAGTATCTAGCTTTATATTATGTGTATATAGTCTGTTTAGACTTGGGTTATTTTTCAAATTTACATTATTAGTGACAAATAAGAGAACCTTGGAGGACACACCAGTATTTTTTGCTAGTACTGTGAACTAGGAATACTATAAAATATTTTTGATGACTCTTGATGTTTTGATGACCTAAAGATGTTTGAAGGTCTCTTCCAACCCAGCCCATTCCATGATTCTATGATTATCCACTGACAAGAAAGTATGTAGTTTTCAATGGTACAGGTCACCAAATCTGCTGGAAACATTTTCTTCTGGAAAGGGTGGTATAAGTTAATTTATCTACAACCTGGCTAATACAAAAACAATTGAAATGTTTGAAGAGTCCCTTTAAAAACACACATATAAATGTGTGTGGTGTGTGCACATATCAGTTTTGTACCACCTCTTCTCTCACATGGTGAACACTTAGCACAGGCATGTGTCCTCTGTGGGGTGCATAAGTAGCTTGTTGCTGTTTTGCTGGGTCATTAATGACCTGCTTGAATTCCTGGCATTCCTGGTTTTGAACCTGAATCAGGACATCAGTAGCCAGCATCTGTGTCCTCTTTTGCTCATTGTCATTTGACAAAACAAACCCTCACTGACAAGAAGAGGGTTCAAAGACCAAGCTGCTTTAAATGAAAAGTGTTCAGAAATCTGTGGTGGACTCACACTGCAAGGGCAAGTAGGGCTGACACTGAAAACAGTAAGGAAGTGGGATTGCTGCTTAATTTTGTTGATGTTTTGGAGTATTTTTGACGGGGGAGAAATCCAACTTGCCTCCACAAGAATTACTTCAAGGTAGTAATAGCTTTCCTTCACTGAAGTGTGGATAGGTAAACTTTATATTGAAAAGGGGGAACTATAAATGAGCCACACTTGTTGAAACATGAATTAAGTGTCTGAATGACCCTGCTTTTCAGTCTGAGATCCACACCTGGTCCAGTCACCTCGGGGAAAGGCTTGTAGGCAGAAATATGCTGAGGTTTGGACTGAACGGTGCTGATTTAACCTAGATACTCAAAGGCTGTTGATTGCAGCCAGGAGAATTTTTCCACAGGCTGTGCCAGTGTTCTCTTGAAACTGCAGTTTCACCAAATGGTTTGTCCCATAGAAAGTTGCAAACATGAGTCTGACAAAGAAACTGTAGTTTGGTGTCCTGGTTTGACTTCAGTTGTGCTCAGTGATTTTACTTTTCAGCTCAATCTTTTCCAAGTTGACTGCATTGTGGCAATTGCTCTTTGGTTCTTGAGGGATTAACGATTTGATTAAGGGAGGCATCACTTAACCAAAGATGATTAAGGGAGCGAACATCTCTCTTGTGAGCAAAGGCTGAAGGAATTGGGTCTCTTTAGCTTGGAAAAAGGTGATTGATGGGTGACCTCATTAGTGTTTATAAATATGGAAAGGGTGAGTATCAGGAGGATGGAGTCAGGCTTTGCTTAGTGGCATCCAATGATAGGACAAGGGGCAATGGGTGTGAGCTGGAAATTGTGTAAGAGTTTCTACATAAATATGTTTAAGACCCGCCTGGATGTGACTTGTCTATGTGACTTGGTCTAGGTGATCCTGCTGTTGCATGGGGATTGGACTAGATGATCTTTTGAGGTCCCTTCCGATCCCTAATGATTCTGTGATTCTATGAGAATGAGAAGGGTTGACTGTTCAATATAGGAAATCTGTTGGAAACCTACTGAGCAAGGCTGCAGTGAATTTTTATTTTTTTTAAAAATTCAAGTTACAAGATGGTTCCTAGGATCCTCAACACAATAACTACTTATTATAATTTCTCTTTTAATTGTAATTTCTCTTTAATGTTATACCGTACTTTATTTTGTGAAAAAAAGGCCACCAAAGCACCTTTTTTGTGTAAAAGGTATATAAATGATATAACTCCAAAAATCTTACAACACCTACCTTTCTGGCTAATCTGTTTTACTGAACATGAGGAGGTATCTGCATTCTGATTAAAATCTTCTTTCATTACAATCTTTTTTGCAGTTTCACCGGAATTGGATTTGTCTAAGAGAGATTGTTGATGTGGTCCAGGCTCTATCCTTAAGCTATCACCGTTTAACTTTTTACTGCAAAAGCTCTCTGGTCTTCCTTTTACATTTGAGTGTTCTGCAATATCTTCTGCATATACTAAAGAAGTAAATAAATCTGAATGGCAATCGGATTCAGCAAGGATATTTCCAGAAAGGTCTTGTATCTCAGGAAAGCTTTCTGATTCATTATTGATTTCATGTTCCTTCAGATTTAATAGCAAGGAGGACAGCAAGGATTTCTCTTGTATACCACAGGGAAGTTTAGGCTCTTGTCTTGCTGTAGAGCTGAAAGAGCCAGGTATCAATTTAGTGTCACTTTGGATAAGTCTTCGTTCTAGTTCTCCAGTTATCACAGTCATTACTGAACTTCTCCTTTTCTTTGTTACCTCGGGGTCTGCAAGAGATGAGTGGACAGTTTGCTGTAAAATGGAAAGTTGTTTTGGGATGCTTTGTGTAGATGCATAGTTAGTACTTTCCTTGTAATTAATAACTTCACCCAAAAGGTTTCCAGAATGAGGATAAACCTGTAGCAGCAGAGCTTTATTCTGCAATTCTGTGTGCTTTTCTAGGTGGTTATAGTCTGCTGTCCCTTCTTCTAAAGCATCTTTGGTAGATTCAGGGTCTCCTTCCCTGATAGCTGTATTTTTCAGAGGCACCTCCTGTCCATTTGCTTTCTTCTCATTAATAGTACTGCTAGAACGAAGACTCTCCATTAATGTTTCTTCTGTTTCTTCACCTTGACACACATAGTCTGCATAGTCATTCAGTAAACATGTATCATCTAGACTTTCTTCAGGCTCAGACGGATAAATGGTAATATTATGATCAAATGATGTGAAAGCATACTGATATGAAGACTTAAGGCCTCTCAAACTTGTCAGTGAAGAGGCCAAGTTAGAGCATTTACGAAGTTCTGTGTAGCTGGTACGAACATACGAGTTCCTGTTGTAGACATCTGCTTTGGTCTCCTTAGGCAAGACCTTTAAGGATGGCATTGAATAAAAGCCAGAATCCCTTCTAGGATGAACTGGTGATAATACATCAAAGGTAGTATCTGGGAAAGACTTTCTTCTTGCTGGTTTTTGCCCTGTGTCTCTGCATTTTTCACAGTTATGTCCTTCTTGAGGTACTAGAGTGTTCTTACTGATACAGTCCTTAACAGTGTTTGGGTTATTTGAGGTATTACTAGTTACAAGACAATTTGTATTATTTATTCTCAAAAAACAAATTTTATCTTTTGAAAAATGTTCTTTTTCATTGATGTGGTCTTCGTAGTCCTTTTTATTATATTTACAGAAATAATTTTCTTCCCCCAAAATTCTCAAGGCAGTAGAAAGGCTATCAGATTCCTTTCTGTCATTCACAGGGTATTGACACATCCCCTCTACAATTGTATCTAAAGGGACTGTGTCACAATCAGCAAATTCTTTGGGAGGAGGTAGAAGTACACATCCATCTGGGAATGTGCAGTCTCCTTTTTCATTCCAGTCTGTACTGCAGGGTGGCTCTGTTACACAATAGTTTGTTTCACTCCAATACCTAGCTTCATGTTCCCTGTTACAGATTTTGCTCTCTGACTGTTTGCCACATTTTATGTTAACTTTGAAATTTTTCTTTCTACCTGTATATTCCACTTTAATTCCTTTTGCTTCAATGTTTACTTTCAGGGTGGCATTTTTGCCCCTGGCTGTTTGGATTTTATGTTTAGAGGACCGCTTATATTTCCCATTGTGTTCTGCTGAACAGTCAGATGAAGTGTATTGGTACATTGAACATTTTGAACACTGTTTTTTCTGGAATTGTCTTTCAAGAGAATGCTTATTCTTTGAACTGTTATGTTTATCAGCTACAAGGTTTGTTACAGAATTAAGCAAAGAAACATTGTTAACTTCTACTTGGATATTAAAAGAACCATATTTTATTTCTGCAGTACTTTTTCCAGTAGTCAAGCTAACAGGCTCTGCAGAATCTGGCTTGCTCCAGAGAGTGATTTTTTCTATAAATGAGCTCTCTGATTCACCAAAAGTTACAGTAGCTAGGATTTCATCTTGCTTAGGAGAGAACATTTGAGGAGTGCAGGTCTTTTGCTTCTTTCCTTCTTTCTCATTGTCTGATACATTAGCAATGTCTCTATTTTCATATGGACCAGAGCTACTCTGATTCCTGCTTTCATGATCTTTTCCATCTTCTTCAGCACCCTTTACATCCAGTGATTCAGAGAAATGAACCAGAGCATAATTTGCTTTATTTTCTAGGCTTCTTACATTTTTCTGGCATTTGCAAACATGTGAAAGCTGTTCATCTAATTTAAGGTAAAGAAGAAAAAAAAAATTGCCATGATTTTGTATGCAGTGTCACAAATGTACAATTTCCTTTGAGACATTTCTCATAGAAAATGTCTATTTTATCATTTCAAGATAAACGTCTGTTGTCCTAATTATAAGAACCGTGAAGTCAGAAAAAGAGAGTAGACCACATTAACTCAATCTGATTGGAGAAAATTAATGTATTAATATTTGTTTTTTTCTTAAAAGATTTTACAATAGTTATGGAATAAAGTATTCTATTTGCATATTTACTTTGTTACTGTGAACACAGAGGGACAATTGATATTTCGCTGCACACTTGTATTGGAGGTGAACTACATGACTTCTGTAATCCTTTTTCAGATGAGCAAACAAACAAATAAGTTAATTAATATTATCACAATCACACAGCAATGTTGCAAGAAGGTGTCAGCTACAGCTCCCCTTTCAAAGCAGAATAAAAGCTTTAATGATATTCATAGAATTCCCTAACGTTCTGCCTTGCTTGGACTTTATTAGAATACATTATGTGCATTAGAGCATAACAGTTTATAGCAATGTCTCCCCCAGCAGGATTAGAAGAACCTGCTAAACTTAGACAACATTGAGAAATTCACAGCAAAAATGCTGAAATTTTGAGTAAATCAAACGTCAAACTCTTTGGAAAGATTCTGCTAGTAAAGCTAGGATTGCAGCTTAACTAAAATACAATAACTGTCCTCATCAAGATATTTCCTGAGTATGAGTAGGTACTCATACTTAAATGTGATTATTTTTAATTTGACAAACAGCTTTGGACACAAAGTAGTTGAAGAATAACAAGCTATGATAACAAGCTATGGTTCTGATATCTTACTTCAATATTTTGATAAACTTACATTCTCTAGAATAAGAACGCTTTCTGCCCTTGCAGCTTTTTCTTCTTCTTCTACTCATTTCTAAGACTTGAGGACATCTGGGTTCCACATTTCTGTTTGGGAGGGAAAACATGGGATGATTAGAAAGTTTCTCTGAATAGTTTTACTTTCTAGCTTAAGCTCTCTAACTTGGCTTTTCTTCTCTGTGAGAGCTAAGTAGTGGTAATTTCAGCAGTGGCTTACCTTTTTCAACCTATGATCTTATATAATTCTCATTTTTAGAGATTAATACTTTTGTAATATATTGATTTAAAATATGGTCTTATTTTTATACGTAATACTTAACAATCATTGTTTTTTCTGTTGAGAACTCATACCTAAGTGAATAAAAGGCCTCAGCTAGGACTAAGAGGATAATGTAGCTTCATGAAAAGCAAACTAGACCTATTTTGACATCACAAATTGGATTGTCCCTGAAATTGGATCATCTGAAGAAGAAAATTGTCTTAGACGATTTTTCCATCTCAAAGCGGAACTTGTTAAATATATCAATAACTGTCTTAGTATGAAAGAACTAATCCACTAAAATGGCAGTGCAAAAACTTATAATTAATTTAAAAATATTCTTCTCTTCACAAAATCAGTAAAAATAATTAAAAAAAATTGATTACTTGCACTTCTTTGTGGACCTGTGGAAAGTATGTGAATTTAACAGGCCTTAAGAAACATGGTATCAGAGAAGGAAGGAACACATGGGTACTCCTATTTGAGCACTTTAATATCTTGAAATTAAAAATTCCTAAATCCTTAACTATAACATTTGCATCCAAGTTTAGTTAGTGAATTTCTGGCAGCTGATCAATGGAGTGAGACCATAATTTTCTATTAAACTGAGCAGAACAGCCAAAATCCAGATGATATTTTTCATTCCTATTGTGCAATGGGGCTGAAAGACAACATGGTAATGGAAGAGGCACATACTCCCTGCAGCCAGGGTGCTCTGGAAAGGATATTTAAATAATTAGAAGTGATAGCATTTCCTGGGAGAGGCATCTTCTTGACAAACAGCCCAAAACTGACAACTTTTTTTTATATCTTTTATTGAATTGAAATATGATTTTAAAAATAAACATTCCAAAACCAGTCACTGTATTAGAATTGACTACTGTGTATTTAACCTACAGATTTTAAATTATTTTCTAAACAATCCTGGAACACTTCTCATTGTTTGAAACTCAAAGTATCTTAACTCTTAATACATCACTGGGATATTTCTTGAAAGTTATAGAGTTATGTCGGGAAAAAACAACTGGCTGCAAGTGTTTTTAGTGTTACTTATCTTTGGCAGTCCAGTGACACTGAGAAAGTTTTGTATTTGTTTCACAGCAGACACTTTTGTGTGTTTATATTGTGAGTTTTCAGGATGAAACTATACCTATCCCAGATAAAAATTAATATTCTCTAAAAAACTTGAATATGCAAGTATGCTAAAAGTATCACACTCACGGGTGTGTTTGGTTTTTTTTATTTGGGAAAGTATAATTGGCATGACTACTCAGTTAGCAGTGGATTTTAATCATTATGACTTTGGGGAAAAGGTGAATATGGTTCAAGACGGACTGAGAAGCAGAAAAGTGAAAAGAACATTGAACAATACCAAAAAGAAGAGATACTGCAATAAGGAGGTAAAAGTATTGTGGATTGATTAAAACTAAAAACATATTAATTTAAGTTTCTCTTTATATTTGTAATAGATATTATTGCCAAGTTTTGTCACAGTAAAATATCATACAACTTTACAGAACACATTTGAGGTCTGAGAAGGTCAATAGCAGTTTTTGCTACTATTCAAATAGCAGGATTGTGAGAAACCACAGAATCACAGAACATTAGGGATTGGAAGGAACTTCGAAAGATCATCTAGTCCAATCCCCCTGACACAGCAGGATCACCTACACCAAGTCACACAGGAACATATCCAGGTAAGTTTTAAACATCTCCAGTGAAGGAGACTCCACGACACCCCCTGTCGTGGGCTACCTGTTCCCGTGTTCCATCACCCTCACTGTGAAGAAGTTCCTTCTCATATTTATATGTAACCTCCTGTGTTCCAGCTTACA
>VXBP01006708.1:0-41307 GCA_013400115.1 Rhinopomastus cyanomelas | reverse complement strand
CGGGGGGGGGGGGGGGGGGGGGGGGCGGGGAATGCGGCTCAGCCCCGGTTTTCCGGTGCCACCGCCACTGCCACTGGGGAAAGGAGACACACTGCGTTTGCGCAGCTTCCCCTGGCCAAAAAGCTAGCTGTGATTCTCCGCGGTTTCCAGTAGCNACTGGATGAGCAGAGGCACCAACATCTATTTAAATATGCTATGCCATTTTCAACACAATTAGTTATCTAATTGCAAACCCAAACTTAGTCAATGCATTTGCACATGTAATTAATTACAGTTTGTTTAAAAGGATTTCATTTGTAGTGCTTTATTCTTCAATTCCTGCAAATCACATTACCAAAGGATAGATTTGATTTTCAAAAACCATAGAGACAAATACATAAAATGAAGAAAGACATTACAGGAAAGAAAGCAGTATAGAGTAATACATTAGTACTATCTAGAATCTAAACCCCACTTTTTTTCTTTAAATAATTGCAACTATTTTAAGCTGCAATGTATTTACATTTTAACAGTTAAAAGAATTTTAGAGCTTTCTACACAAACAAAGCATCCATTACATAGGTCAGATTCATGTTGTAAACTTCATGCAGGCAGGTAATTGTGATCAAATAAAACCCTAATTTATGGCCATTTATTATTTGCATCATACAAGCATGTAGCATCCTGTTGCAGTTTGAAAATTGTTAGAATTTTCAAATGTGCAGCGCTTGTAATTTCATGTAGAATAGAAGAAAAGTAGTTGTGTTGCTTTTAGAGGACCCCTCCCCCACCAGGAACTTGTCCTGGGGGAAGGGGTCACTGTCCCAGGACCTGACCCAGATGTGCATGTTGAGGTCAGCCTATAAAAAGCAGAGCGGGAGATTTGCTCACTCTCTCTCTTGTGTAGGCTTTCTTGTATGCTGCAGCCTCTCTTGGGCTGCAGGCTCTCAGCCGAGTGCCCCCCCGCACTGCCTGTTCTTGGGACGGGGGGGGGGGGGGGGGGNTGTTTCCGCGGGCTTTCCAGTGGTGCTGCTGCCGCGGGAAAGGATGACGCTCTGGTTTGCACAGCTTCCCCCTCCCCGGTACAGCACAGGTGACTGCCGTGTTTGCCACGGCTTTTCAGCGGTTTTGGGAAGACCCTGATTCGTGCTGCTGTGCCCCCCCAGCTATGCGCAGCCCTTTTGCTTTCAGCCTGAACCTGATGCCGCGATCCAGGCCAGGTACTTGGAAGCAAGATTTGAGTACAACCATCCCCCACAGAGCAGCCTCAGCATTGTGGTAAGCTGGGGTGCCCTCTCTTCCCCCCTGGAGCTGAGACAGGAGGAGACAAGAGAGGAGAGGGCCTTGAGAACCCTCTCAGCCTAGTGTGGAGTGTGAGCGTGGCCCTGTTGATACAGCAATGCAATCTGTCTCCATCTTGGATCCCCCACGTGACTGGGGCTGTGTGATGGATCACTGCCATTTTGGAGAGATTGGTCAACAGGAAGAGAAGCTGTTTGTCATTTTCTGCCACTCAGGAAGACTGGGGGTGCTTTAAGTTTGGGGGAGGACTCCTTCGTGCGTAGTTGAAGAAAAGCAGAAGGACTTGAGGATCCTTAAATCTTGGATTGGAAGGACAGAGACTGGAGTTTTGTTGGAAGTGCATGTTGCTCGCACTGGGGCGTACGATTTGGGCATTAAGGGAGAGGGTGGCAGCACTCAGAATCACAGAATCACAGAATGTTAGAGGTTGGAAGGGACCTCGAAAGATCATCTAAGTCCAAACTCCCCTGCTGGAGCAGGGTAAGACTACAGTACTGTCTCAAGATGTCCTACATGGGGCTTGAACCCCTGACCCCAGGAATTCAGAGTCCCATGCTCTACCCACTGAGCCAACTCGTCTCCAGTTAGCATGCTTTTGTTGTTGTCCATCTCTGACATGACCCAAGGCCCAAACGATAGTGACTTCCCGTGGTATTTTCCTCAGGTAGCGTAATGGCATGTGTGATACAGTTTCTAGTTTTCACTAACTTGCTGGGTTTTATTTTCCTTTCTTTTTCTTTTTCTTAAGAAAATTTTGTCCAGTATCCTAAGCTCTTCTTTGTCTGGCAAATTTATCCAAGATGTCACGGTTTAGCACCTGGTTAGCCCACCAAATTAATAATCTGCTCAACTGTGTAGACGGAAATGTCCTCCCACCCCCTGAAAGGGGAAAAAAGCGGTAAAGTGAACACATGTCTAGAAACTGGAATTAAAAAAAAAAAAATCAACTTTGTTAAAGATTTTATTAAGTAGGGAAAAAAAAACCAAACCAAACTACACCAAAAAATAAAAAGGAAAGGAGGAAAGTGGGGAGGGGGGGCAGCAAAAGCAGAAAAGGGACAGAGAGCCACAGAGCAGCAGCTAGGCTGCAGTGTGCTACTTGCCAAAACGAAACCAAAACCGTACTCTGGAGACACACAAACAGGGAGGGGGTACTGAAACGAGGGGAAAAGAAACACCCTGTCCCCAGTTAAGGACCCCCAAAATCTGTCTGGCCTACTCCACCTGCTCAACCTGTACCCTGCGGCAGCCACCTCTCCCCTTCACTTCTGCACCCCTCCCGACCTCCGCCCCTCCACACACAGGAGGGAAATGTGAACATCCCCACAGCCAAGATCCGTTAACTCTTTGTATGCTAGAAGAGAGTTCAATGCAGGAATACCATAAGTAAATACGACTTCACCAAATCCAGAACACATACTTACTAACAGATCTGGAATTAATATGACAACTTCTTTATCGTTAGGCTGCAAGAGGTTTACAAACAAAATATAGAAGCTGCACTGGATGCAATTCATTCTACAGGCATACAGTACAGAAGTATCTCCAGTAAAGTTGCCAGTACTATGAGAAGATCTACCTTTTGCCCCCCTTTTTTTTTTTTAATTTGGTGCTAGGGGAACATCAAAGAAACTAGAGAGTAATGATTTAGATTATTAAAATACTGGTCAAAGAAAGTACTTCCTCAGGCTAAGAAGAATCACAGTGTGGTGGTTTGGCCCTGGCTGGGGGACAGGTACCCACCAAAACCATTCTGCCACTCCCCCTCAGTAGATAGACAGGGGAGAGAAAAATACCATGAGAGGCTAGTGGGTAAAGACAACAGTTAAATAAAGCAGGAAAAGCATAAGCCATGCATGGAGGCAAAGGCAATTAATAAAGATTGTTCTCTACTTCTTATCAGCAGACTCTGTTACCTGCCATTCTAGGAACCAGGGCCTGATCAGCGTAGTAGTTGCTTCAGAGGATGAAATGCCATCAGTAAATGCCCCCCCTCCTTCTTTCTTTCCCCTTGCATTTGCCATATGGTACAGTACATGGCTTTGGTCACTTTGGGCTATCTTGCTTGTCATTCCCCCACTTCAGCCTTCCTCAGTTGGAGAGAATGTTAAGAAAAAAACCACGAAAGCAACCCGCAGCCCAGTTTGAAGGGACCTTGAAGATCATCTAGTTCCAAACCCCTGCCATGTGCAAGAACATATGTTAAATCAGGTTCTTCATCATCTAACCTGGCCCTGAAAGTTTCCAGGGAGGGGGCATCCACAAATTCTCTGGGCATCCTGTTCCATTGCCTCACAAACCTCACAATAAATTATTTCTTCCTAATATTTAATCCAAATCTACCCTCTCTTCTAGCCCCTTGTTCTATCACTAAACTGCCTGACAAGAGTTCCTCTCCATTTTTCCTTTAGGCATTCTTTTAATATTGGAAGGCTGGTATAAGTTCTCCCCAGAGCCTTCTCTTCTCCAGGCTGAACAACCTCAACAACCTCAACTTGTATTCTACAAGACAATGCAGAAAATAATAAGGGACTGAAAATGAAGAAAGAAATGAGTCTTGAGAAAGATTATATGGCATTACTCCTGCTACTGGCATTGCCCAAAAGATGTAATACAGTGGTTATGAAGATGCTCCATAGTGTGACAGATCTCCAGAGCCTCTTCCACCGAAGAGCAGAAAAATGACACCTGCACCTATTATTTTTAGTGAGTTGTAGAAATGTGTCAGGTTTTCAGTTTCTCATACTGTCACTGTTGTTGAGCTTTTTTTCCATTTCACAAGGAAGAAATTACAAGTGCTATTCCTGGGAGCAGAGAAGAAACTATGTTTGCAACAGGACTGAGACAACAACAGCAATTCTTTAACTTAGATTTTACTGACTGCATGTAGTTCTTTCTTAAACCATTGTGTCTCAGAACAGCCTTATGCCAGCACAACGTGTGCCATCATGTCTAAGATAACTGGTCCATAATTTTTAAAAGCCAAAAGTGACATTTTTCAAACCTGTACTGACGTGTCTCAATCAAATAACCCATGAAAGCCCAGCCAGTGGCTCCTTTTATTCAGGTAGCTATGCAGTGTCATGCAGAAATCCCAGTGCTTACCATACTACATAAATCTGATCCACAATTCACTCAGCACAATGAAAAGACTTCCATTGATGCAAGTAATTTCTGAATATGTATTTCTTAATATTTATATTAACAGCACTGAGAGCTACCTTTCAAAATTATACACTCTTGGACTTTCTATACATAAACACACTTTTAGATTTGCAGAGATTCTTTTCAAAGGACATATTGATGACAATGGCATTGAAGAACTTCAAAGTGTTTTGTTTTTGAATAGAAAAATAAAAAGAAGATTTAATTATTTCTTTGCTGAAGTAGGGAGAAACTGCCTTCTACAAAACTAGACAGATTATTTGCTTTCACAACTTTGGGAGTCAGAGTTCATGGTACATAAAATGCTGATCAGGTGATCTGAAATCCACTGGAGGATGTAAAATTAAAGAAAATCCAAACAAACAATAAACAATATGGTCATTGAAAAATCAGTGTGATTGTTACTAATAAAAAAGATCGGAGAAAATTGCAAAACACAAGGTTATTCATTTTCTATTGGCCAATGTTATCATTAATTCTCATTAGCTTTAATGCACATTAAAAATTGCAACTTAACTATAGTTTCCTGGTACTTATATCTATACACATTTGGCTTTGATTTTTCATGATAGGTCCCGTTCTTCCATCTGATAGTCTGAATGTCTGAGTTGCAGCACGGCTGGACAGAATTTCACAATAATGCAGTGCCTGAAATAAGCTGATTTTAAACTTACCGAGGGCATCAATCTGCTGTAGCAAATAATGTGATACCAATGGGATTTTGAAATGCTAATGTGAGCGTGCTGTGGTGTGTCATACAGTCAAGACTTGAAGCAACTTTTAAAAAAACAGTAAAAGTAACCAGTGGTAATCTGACCATAAATTGAGACTTATTTTAAATATCCAAAGATGAGTGTAATCAGAACACAGCTGAGATCGAGTGGATAGGTATCCATGCAAAACTGGAACTCCATTTTGTTTTCTTTTGTGGAAGTCCCACTTGAACTGTAGGTTGTATTCCCCATTTCATCTGCAGTAAGATCTTTATACCTAACTTAATTACAGTACTTGAAAAGCTGACAGGGAGAAAATATGACTAATGTTTCTGATTATCTCTGAACTGTTGACCTGTCCAACAATCTTTCTGCACAGGACCTTGCAGGATGATCACAATTGATGATTTTTAAAAGTGTGCCATTAGAAGTAACTATTGTAGGTTATCACACTTCTATCTGTGCAATACTTTACAATTGAAGTAAAAACTGTGTTAAATTTAGTCTGAATTTAAGGGATAAATTCTGGCAAATTTCTCATTGCTGCAATAAGTGACACAGTTATCTCTGCAGATCTACAGGGATCCAAATTCTGTTTTCATATGCGTCCTGTCCGTTACAGTATCTTTGTTGTATGTATTTACCACTGAAAGCTCAGGGATGGAGAATGCAAAAAAATAAATGCAAGCATTTATTCCCAGACACTAGATCACCAGCTTGGTTTGAGACATGAATTTTATTCTTTATTATTCCAGTCTGGTTCTGTTTAATCTAAGTAGAATTTATCGCCTATTAATAATGGATGTTTTGAACTTCTGGTATTTAATGTCAGTGTGTTTAAGTGTATATTATTCACTTAATTATATTTAGAATGAAACTGACCTGTTGGAGTGTAGTGTAGGGGAAAGGGACTTGGGGGTCCTGGTGGACAACAAAATGACTATGAGCCAGCAATGTGCTCTTGTGGCCAAGAGGGCCAACAGCATCCTGGGGTGGATTAGAAGAGGGGTGGTTAGCAGATCAAGAGAGGTTCTTCTCCCCCTCTACTCTGCCCTGGTGAGACCACACCTGGAGTATTGTGTCCAGTTCTGGGCTCCTCAGTACAAGAGGGATGTGGAGCTGCTGGAGAGAGTTCAGCGTAGGGCAACAAAGATGATAAGAGAGGTGGAACACCTCCCTTATGAGGAGAGGTTGAGGGAGCTGGGTCTCTTTAGCTTGGATAAGAGGAGACTGAGGGGCGACCTCATTAATGTCTACAAATATTTGAGGGGTGGGTGTCAGGAGGATGGCACTGGGCTGTTCTCGGTGTCATGTAGTGATAGGACGAGGGGCAATGGTTGTAAACTGGAACACAGGAGGTTCCACATCAACCTGAGAAGGAACTTCTTCACAGTGAGGGTGACAGAGCACTGGAACAGGCTGCCCAGGGGGGTTGTGGAGTCTCCTTCTCTGGAGATGTTCAAGACCCGACTGGACGGGTTCCTGCGTGACTTGGTTTAGGTGATCCTGCTGTTGCAGGCGGATTGGACTAGATGATCTTTCGAGGTCCCTTCCGATCCGTAATGATTCTATGATTCTATGATTCAGTCTTCTGCAAACTGGCAACAGAGAATGTAGGTTTGAACAGCTGAATCATTATTAATTTCTATTTTTAGTGTAGTTTCAAACAGACCTATTATCTACCTTAAAAATTTGGTAGTTGATTTTTGTTTGGTTTTTTGTTGCTCATTTTTCATATCACACAGATGCATCTATAAAAATACACGATACGAGTATACATAAGTGTATATATCTGCATTCTACACCCAAATTGAAAATCCATGTACAATATAGAAATTAAAAGGCTTATAAATTTACGAAAAATAGTGCCTTATCACTTTCTGTGATTGCTGTAGGCTGTCACAGCCAGTGCTCTATACAAATTTGTTCCCCAGAACAGAATAGCACTCCCAGCAGTCATATGGTAAATAATGTTTACAAGACAATTACACTGAAAGCTGGTTACACACCTTAACATCAAGGATAGTTTTCTATTATTGGTTATTCTTTAGATATCAACCAGTGATGAGACTTGGGAGACAAGGAATTATGCAAATCCAAATATTTTTCACACATTGCTGTTAAAGGTGTTCTTCTTACACTCTAAAGATGTACACCATCCTTAATCTAACTTCACACACATGTAAGAAAATTCGAAGAAGAATTTCCATACAGTAAACGACTCAAAGACTTAAGCCCAGAAAGTAGCTGGATGCTTGCCAAAACCTGAACATGATTTTTTAATTGCTTCTCATGAGCCATCTAATTTGTTACTCGTGGGCCTACATATAAGTGACTGATGCTATTTTAGGCAGTCTGCTGAGATATTTTCATGACAGGAGCAGCTATAACACAATGTTCAAGTGAATTGTGCCTGTCTGAAACTGTAGCATATGAGACCAGACTGGATAAGTATGACGTCTAAAATGCCACTAGACAGGTATATTTAAGCAAATGAACTCCATCAATAAAGTCTGTAAAACATACAAATTTCCTTCAGAAAGAAAAGCTGGCACATAAAGACCTTTCTAATTAATTGCTCAACTTATAATAATTTATGATAGAAGGCACTGGATTAACAAAATTTCAAATATGAATTACACTACTTTTTCCAGCACTGAATATGCAAGTTGGAAAGTGCTTATAGCAGGAAACACTTCATCTCAACACCTAAAGAAGTAACCACTGAAAGAAAGAAAAACCAATCTTCAGCAACATATGCTAATCTATTGCCCTTGTCTTGGCAACGGGTCAATATCTAACAGTTAAGTACATCAGAACAAATCAAGCGGCTAAAAGATGAAACTCCTCAAACTCTGGTAAAAGACAACTGTGAGACAAAATGAGCTTGTCCACCATATACTGGTCTATACAGAATGATCTTCATGTGCCTGTGTATGAAGGGATATTTTATATAGATGGGTAAATACTTCTAAAAGACTACTCCTGTACTCCATACATGAAAGGACACACAGGAACAGAACACATTTACCTATGACAGGTTCTTACAGACTGACTCTAGCACTGGTACAAAGATGTATAGAGTATACATGAGCACGGGGAGTGGTGTAAGGGTAGAGTGGGGAGAACAGAAACATAGTTTCAAAAACATTCCCTAAAAAATAACCAACATGAAGAAAGATTACATGATGATTTACACTACACTACACCAGCTGATTAACCATTGATGCAGCTATTTCTACTGTAAATGGATAGTTCTGTCCAAGCAGACTTTGAGTCTCAAATTACCTTTGAAAAATGATCTGCCTTTTCTTTTTAATTGTCATCATAAAATTTCACTTTGTCCACAGAGAAATGAAAAGTACAGATGTTGCCTTATGTTTTAAGGTTTGCAAGATTAGGGCCAACTTTATAGCCCTCTATCATTTCACATGCAGCACTGAAATCTGCTGTTGACTTTGTAGTCTTTCAGTGACATACCTCAAGACTGCTGTGACATACTTTTGTATGCTCCTGTCTTCGTGATCTTGTGTCACTGAATGTCTAGACTTTGATACATCTCTGATTTAGTTTCTCATGGGAACAGTTTGCTTTTCTTTTACTGCCTCTCACTCCTTACTTTGAAGCTTTTGGTTTAAAACTTTATGGTCAGGAATATGCAGAACTTAGTACACGGCATTCAAAGGTAAATGTTCTTTAATAATTCACAACCACTTAAATTAGTACAACATCTGCACCAGTACTAACATATAAGAGAAAGCAGCTGGGATCCCAACCTGGTCCGGCTGTAACTGTGAGTCACTGTGGGAAGTGTTTGGGTGAGTATCTGGAAAAAATTATGGGAAAAGGGTTTGCATCGAAATAAACCAACTTCTTCTCTGTATCACTCTCTTTTTTTCCTCTTAATTTGAATAAACCTTGTGAAGGTTTTTTTCATTAAGAGTATGTATACCACCAACTATGAATGGAGAGGAGCAGGCTGAGATATGTACTGCTCTCTGCAATGACCTAAAATGAGGATGTAGACAGGCTGGTGCTGATCTCTCATCCCAAACTATTAATGGCAGGATGAGGGGAAAAGGCCTGAAGCTGCATCAGGGGAGGTTTAGATTGGATATTAGTAAGAAGTTCTTTACTGAAAAAGTGGTTGGGCACTGGAACAGGCTCCCCAGGATGGTGGTGGAGTCACCATCCCTGGAGATGTTTAAAAAATGAGAATCATAGAATCATAGAATCATTACGGATTGGAAGGGACCTCGAAAGATCATCTAGTCCAATCCCCCTGCAACAGCAGGATCACCTACACCAGGTCACACAGGAACACATCCAGGTGGGTCTTGAACCTCTCCAGTGAAGGAGACTCCACAACCACCCTGGGCAGTGTTCCGTCACCCTCACTGTGAAGAAGTTCCTTCTCCGGTTGATGTGGCACCTTCTATGTTCCAACTTACATACATTGCCCCTCGTCCTATCACTACATGACACTGAGAACAGCCCACTTCCATCCTCCCAACACCCACCCCACAAATACTTCTAGACATTGAGGTCATCCCTCAGTCTCCTCTTCTCCAAGCTAAAGAGACCCAGCTCCCTCAGCCTCTCCTCGTAAGAGAGGTGCTCCACCTCCTTCATCATCTTCATTGCCCTATGCTGGACCCTCTCCAGAAGCTNAACAGGACTGGTCCTAGCACCGATCCCTGGGGCACTCCACTAGATACAAGCCTCCAACTAGACTCTGTCCCATTGACCACTATTCTCTGGCTTCTACCCTGTAGCCAGTTTACGATCCATCTTACTACATTGAAAACCTAGGCCACACTGCCTCAGTTTGGCAAATGCCTTACTTAAGTCAAGACAGATGACATCCACGGCTCTGCCATCATCCATCCACCTGGTTACACCCTCATCAAAGGCTATCAGGTTGGTCAAGCATGACTTTCCCTTTGTGAAGCCATGCTGACTGTCCCTAATGACCCTCCTGTCCTTGATGTGCCTGGAGACAGCCTCTAGAACAAATTGTTCCATCACCTTTCCTGGGATGGAGGTGAGGCTGACTGGTCTATAGAAGAAGATAGAGCACTTGAGGCCGTGGTTCTAGGGAGTAGGGAGATGTTCAGATATAGCTATGAAAAAATGATGGTGCCCGAAAATTCCTTATGTAGTTTTAGCCCTTTTTGCAAATTGGACTCAGAGTTAATTTTGCCAAAATAAACATTAACATAATGCTTAAAGATATATCTGGCTATGGTGTGTTGGCAGCTTAAGCTGAAGTGTAGAATAACTCATTAGGAAATACAGAATAGCTGTGGCAAGATTTACTACAAATATCTGTGAATTGTTTTAAAAAATTAATATTATCTTGCTATACTTGGTTTAATTAGCTTTCTTCTTCATTTTCAAAGCATATCTGTCTGGTTTATGAACTCAGTCTCTATTCCTCATTCTTGAAAACCTGTTTAATTAAAGTCTTAGCTACTGCATAAGCTTTAGAAACAGTAGAATGATTTTTATTACTAGAAATAGAAATCCCTTTAAATATCATTATACCTACATCTGCTATATCAGAAATATGACAAGACATAAGCCATAATGCTCCTGAATAGACACGAGATACTTCTGCTTTTAGTTACACAAGCCATCCATTTCCACTATGTCACGTACAGGCAATTTTGGGGTTTTGCATAGAAAGTTGCACTAGCAGTGGAATTGTGATTAATTTAGCTAATCATCAAGTCGGTCTCCTAAAATCCATTAAAGGTCACCCTTCTTTTTTTAGATACATACCTATTTCTAATCCGTTCATTGATTTCCTTCTCCATTATTCTATTCTATCTCTTTTAGAGGTCCATCACTTACTAGATTCCCATGTCTTCTAGTAGAGCACTATCCTTTGAGTTTCAATTATAGCACATTCTATCACACCCTTTTATCACTTGCTTCCCTTTGTGGTATAATAAATAATTACATACTAACTTATTTTTGCTCTATATACAAAATTGAAACCTAGAAATTACAAATGCTATCTCAGATATACCTAAATTTCTAGAAGTACATGACATAGTTTATCACAATACTGGCTGCATATTAAAAACCTTGTGGCATAATGGTCAGCAAGCAAAAATTATTTGTGCAATCATTGCCAACAGTCTACAGTAAAGCAGAAAATATTTTGGCTTCCCTGTGCACAGATGCTGGAGACCCCCTTAATAACTTGTTATCCATTATACCCAAAATACACTGCAGTACCATCACACAATTTACTCCACAAAGCAGAATGTCAACAATAGTCAGTTCATAATAATGAAAAAATATAATAGTCATTTCCTCTCCTACTCTCATTTGAATCTCATAATCACTGAGGTGATCAATTTCCAAACCTTATTAGTTCTGCTACTGTGAACTATTCAGGGTCTCATTTGAAGATCAGTTTGCAGTGTGAAACTATGGAGGCAATCTTTTTAAATGAACAATATATAATTAATATTTCTGCCAACATGTATTTGCAATCTTTACATAATAGCAAACACAATAATTTCAAAAATTTCAAATTAAACATGGTGATTTATTGTTTATGGCTGAAAAACAGTGCTGTAAAACACACAAGGGCACTAAAAACATTGTCAGGCTGTAAATCCAATGAAGAAAAGCAAACAAATGGGAAACTTTCCACTATTTTTATAATTTAAAAAACCCCCATAAAATAAAAAGAGATAAAACATCATCAGTTTGTTCAGTGTTTTATCCTGTATTCATTACTCTACTCAATGGGAAAATTGTAAGTGTATAAAATCAATCATAAATGTTTGAAGAGGTGACTTATTTTGTATTCTTCACATTATGTTCTTATCTCCACAAATATTTTCTTTCTTACCCCAAAAATGTTTTAACCAGATTTTTATTTAGAGAAAATTGATCTATTTCAATTAACATTAATAGAGCTAAGGGGTTCATGACTACGAAGACTTTGATCCTATGGGAGTGTGTTCAGATGAACATAAATAGCAATGTCAGTGTATTTTAGGAAGTTGCTGTGTTTCAGCTGGCGTTGGAAAGCAGATATGGTCCCTGTCAGCTCGTTGCAATGCCAAGTACATGGTGTTCACTTAGGCTGCTTTCAGCAGTTGCAGAAGGGAGCCCAGGTGAAAGTATGGGAAAGATGAGCATTAGGGAGAACATGTTGGAGGTTAGTTTTTTTATATGCAACTTCAAAAGTGATGCAACTGCTGTGCTTCCCAACACATTAAGTAAAGATGGCAATTAATCTTCATTAGACTGGAGCTGTATCATGCACATGGTCAGTTTCAATGAATCACATGAGGAAGCAGTATCTCCAGCTGTGGGGAAAGGAAGGAAGGACAGAAGAGTGTGTGTGTGCGCACACATACATGGAAGAGGAGCAGAAGAAAGCAGTACCTTTTAAAAACCACCTGACTATTACTTGCTTTGAAACAAACAGAAAATATGCTGAAATCTGCCTTTAAAGAAGACAAAGGAATTCAGGAAAAAAACCCCAAACAAACCAAAAAGTCTTCATTTTTAAACTCTGAAGTGAGGATAATTATATAAATAATGAAACAACCTCAAACTGAATCTAGTTTGCAAGGTAGTTTTCTTCTCTTGATAAGTAGGTGGATAAAACTCTTTCATCGTGTCACTGGCTAAGTTCAGATTCCTAAACAAATTAAATTAAGATAGAAAGACAACGTTTGCTTTTCTCTAAAATTAAGTAAACTGTAAGATTTAATTATATAATTCAGAATTGACTCCTGTTCCAGCATGATTTTCTTTAATCTGCAAACATAACATCCCTGATCCTAGTATTGCTCAAGCTAATAAATTTACCCTTTTGATTAACAGGAGGAAAATGCACAGAATTACCAGGTCCTGAACCTTGTTTGCCTTCCAGTACACCTGGTACTGGAAATGTGCTGCAAACATACACATGTACTTATCATTCATTTTCTGGCATGAGGAGCTCAGTAAGTACAATCACTGTCTACCCCAAATAAGCATAAGCCTACAATATCTTTAGTCCCGACTTCTTCTTCTACATAACAAGTTTTATACTACTTCCTTCCTCCTACCCTCATCTTTGATTTTATCATGCTGAGCTTTTAATGTGATTCATACAGGTAAGTGTCAGAGTTGAAATGGAACTCAAATTCTATACAGAAACTACTTAAGCAAGTATGTAAATATTGAGATGATGAAGTCCTAAGTTTCTCAGGACAATTTTTACTAAACTAAACAGTTCTACTTTAATCTGATGCCTAAGATCAGTGCCAAATTTCATACTTGCAATAACATTTGTATCTGTAGCTTAGAAAGCAAGGTAATAATTTATGAAAGATAAAATACATGAAAGCATTTTATTAACTATTAGAATCCTAAATGTTAGTGTATTTTATTCACTTGCAGATCACCTTTAAAAAAATCTTCCTAAAGACAATCTATTGAGCTTCACATTCAGATAATTATACTTTTATGTATTCGTTTTCTAACCATCTGATATCTTGGCAGCAAATCAGCTTCCAGTAAAAAAAAAATCAAATGTGTTTTTTTTGAAGAAAAATGGCTACAAAAGACATGTTCACTGAAATGACATTAATACATTACATTTGTTTAAGCTTCTAGCAAACATAGCATTCCTTTAAATGTGACAGAACATATTCGAAAATTAATATCAGATAAGTCTGTAGTCCAACCTCTTGCCCAAACCACAATAACAGGTGAGGCTGTTGAGGTCTTTATTGTGTTGGATCTTGTAAAACAATGATGATACAGACCCTTGGAGAAAATTCTTTTATGTGGTCTGAACCTCCGTTGCTTGAAGACATTCCCATTGCACCATGATACCTGGCCTCAGCTTCTTGTTAACAGCCCCAGGGTTACTGGGGGCTTGGTGTTAGGTGACCCTAGACCCTCCCATTCTCCAAGCCAAACAAGACTTGTTTCCTTAACCTTTCCTGATAGGGTGAGTGTTGCAGTCTCAGACCTGCCTGATGGCATGGGGACCTGTCATGGTTCAGGCCCAGCCAGCAACTGAGCAACATGGCTGCTCAGTGGGATAGGGAGGAAAAACAGGAGAAAAATTAAAATTCTGTATGTGGAGATAAAATCACTTTAATGGAATAACACACAGAGACAAGAAACAGCAATAACAACAATAACAGTAATGAAATAATATAGAAGTTGAGTGATATAAAACACAAGAGTTAACCACCTGAAAGATGCTGTATCACCAGCTGCCCACAGGTTCAGTCTTGTTCAAGCCCTTTCCCTAGCTTGCTCTTCCTTTATACACACTGGGCACAGCATCAGTATGGTATTGAATATCCCACTGCCTTGTTTAATTTGTCTGTCCTGGCTGTGTTACATCCCAGCTTCTTGTGAAAATTACCCCTACCTGGGACAAACCTGGGAATGGCCTTCTGCTGAGCTTGCTGCAGATTATCAATGTCTCTCCTGCCCAAAACTGGACACACAAGGCTATATGTAGTTAATGCTACAGAGGTATTTTTACTTTCCTAGATGCTCATTTATTTGTATCACAGTCTTGCTCATAATATTCACATTTATCAAAACAAAACAAAAGGTCTGAATACTGCTCAAAATAATTTTCTAGAAAATAGAGACTTTACTATTAGCATGATCATCCATTCTTACATTTGGTTCAGTGATCTCCAATCAGAAGAAGTAAACTGGTGACCATAATTCTGATGGATATTTGCCCTGTGGAGAATTTCACAACTGACTAGCTATGAGATCAAGCAACAAGTTACATGCACTCTGATTCTGCTATAAGAACAATCCAGGCAGGCCATAATAATCCAACAGCAATTTTCTCATCTCCCTGCCCATATTTCTGGTTTTAATCCATGTGATTTTCAACGATAAAGATATAAAATGCTTTTCTGCCTCTTTTAATTCTAGAACATATATTATTTGAGGATAGAATGGTATCTACATAGCTACAGCTAATGCTGGCAATAACTGTCTTAAGAGGCACTTTCTGTACATACTGGAATATATTTCACAAGAACCATGAGCTGCATAACTACAAGGTTTTACTGAAAGCCATGAGAAATGTTATTCCAAGGTGCCTACTTAGCCTTAAAAAAACCTTCACTGTTGTTTATTGCTCTGGCAGATTGAAATAGTCTTTGACCACTACTGAAACTCATTATGTAAAGACCTCACAGATATGCTATCTTAAAAGAGATACTGCTTTTTGCATTTTAGGGTGTCACTACAGTAATTAAAAAAAACAAAAGGAATAAGAAAACAACCATTCTCTCTCCTGTAGATGCAGCACTTTGGGGTTTAGTCTGAAAAGTAACTCTGTGAAATAGTGATATTGATGGTACTTTTTTTATTGTCTCTTAGTGTTGTCTAAATCAAATTTGCTCATTTCAGAAGTAATAGGACATGTTCTTCCTTCTGTAACACTGCAAATTCTGTATAATCTTAGAGAATCATACTGTGTTGGGTTTTTCCTTTAATGTTACAAGTTCCAGAGGTCACAGTGGATCTACAACTCCACCACTTTCAGCGAGTATTCACAAATGGAAAATACTGAGATAACAGAGAAGTGGTATCTGTTATCAATCTTGTTGTTATTATGTGTACTTTTAATAAAATATAATACAATTTTACCCTGTAGTTTCTGAAAAGACAACACATTCGTACATTTTTTCAGTTTTCTATTTCTTCTGTTTTTCCATATACTTTTCTACTAGGCAACAAAAATGTAGTGCAAAGCAAAACATTTATCCATCTTTTATAACAAACACGAAGAATGACAAATTCTAGAAATCCAGATTTGCAGATTTTTCTTCATTACTGGGACTAAAGATAAATAGAACCTTAGAAACTCATAAAGGATACAGAAAATGTTCATCTCATATTCGACAGATTGGTCTCACAGCATAATGGTGGTGTATCAATATACATTCCCATCATTTGCATTTACAGAAATAAAGTCCAGTCAAGCAAGGATTCTGCATATGGAAATGGAATCAAAATCAATGGAAACTCTATTTAGGAGACTTCCAGGGTTACAGAGCAATATAGCTGGGACCTAACAAAGGTTTCAATTGCTTTAAAAAAAAAAACCCCATCAGTACCTAACAGCAAGTAGTTCAAAATAAACTGTACAAATCCTATGAGATCTTGGAACACAAAGAGTTTTTCTTCAAAGAGGTGGTTTGATTGCTTAATAGTTAAACATAAAGGATTTAGTAATTCTTTAGACATAGAGTACAAAGTCAGAGCAGTATGAAGACTGCAATTTGTTAGTCAAAAGGAAAGATGTTCCAAAATTTGTAATCTCTGAGGACTGTGTTGCGTTTCTGTAGTGTACAATCAGTTCTCATTTCTGTTGAGCTCCCTGACCGTCTCAGACCAGTGAACTCCTCACAACATAGTTCGACCAGCAAAACGCTGGTTAGATAGGCCTGATCCTCAGGCCACAACAGCATCCTTGATGCAGAAACCTGCACTTTAAGACCCAGTCTCTCTCTGCTCTTGTGAAAGGTTTAAGATCTCTCCACAGCAATAGTTCAATCAAGCATGAAGTAATTTACAGTAACCCTCAGATGCCCACCTCCAGGCTCCTTTGCTCCTGATTACTCAAGCATTTCTCAGTTCCTTAGTGGCAAAGCTGAAACATGGCAATCTGCATCAGTGCCCATGGCCATGGATGAAGGCAAGATGGCAAGATGGCACATGTCACGTGGGGTGACGCTTGTGGTGAGAACAAAAGGAACGTGGTCATGTGGGGCCACCCCTCGCAGCAAACAACATATGGGTGCCATGACTGAGAAGACCCGTCCAGCGCTCTCTCTCTCTCTCTTTCTCCTCTAGCTCTGCTGGGGGTGGCAGCAATGGCAGGGCCCTGGCTGGTTGCCCAGTCCTGCCCAGGAGCAGTTCAGCAGTGTTAGCGCTGTGCCTGAAGTGGCTGTAGCGGTGGCATTTGGGGTGGGGTTGCACCTGGCGGGAGCGGTGGCTGTATCTGAGCCACTACATGCTCAGCTGTTGGCGGCAGCGGCTTGCGGCTCTGCTGCAGGAGTAAGCACCAGGAGCGGCTACAGAGGTGGAAGCAGCAGAGAAAAACTGCTCTCGTGGGCCAGAGCAGAGGCGTGCTGGTCCAGCCCAACAGCAGAGCTGCCCAGGAAAGCCACAAGCCTGCGTTGGGTACTGTGCACTTGATTCATGCTCAGCAACTGCTATTTGTGCTGCTTGCCAGCCCCCAGGCAAGGGAGTGGAGATCCAGGCCACACCCAGCCCTCTGACCCAAGGGGGACTGCTCTTTTCCACCTGTGACATCCCAGGGAATAGCTCCGAGAGAAAAGGTAAAAATGCGGCAATCAACCCTGATTTATAGGCAGGCTTCTGCCTGTCAGGTCAGTGCCCCAAGGATGCTGGGAAAAGTATCTTTAAAAACTAAAATGCATTTTCTTCATAAAAGCACTAAAATTAAACACTTGGAAATTTGGCAAATTTTCAACCTATAACATTGGTTTAGACCTACAGTCTAATAATATAATCCATCTATGAATTAGCATGCTTCTAGAAGCAAGTATATCCTTACTCACAACTTCAGAGCAGTTTTGCAAGATGTTAACACTTAAGCATCATTTTGTTGAACCACTCGGTCCTCGGAACATTGACTCCTAAATAGCCTAACAATGTCCCTTAGCATGTTACTAAACAGACAGTTGTAATTGTTACTCATTTAAGACCAATTTTGGTTTACTCACAAACCTTCATTTATTTGTGCTACTGAAATCTATAATTCAGATATAATAGATTGGCATAGACTTTTTAAATTACACTAGTGCATTAAAGATAAACGAGTTTTAATAAGTTAAATTTTTATAATACCAGCACTAATTTTTAACAAATGAGATTATATTGATTTTTACAATAAGGCCTCCTTTGGAAGAATTATCATTTAATAATATGGAATCACTGTAATGATTTCCTACCTCAAGTTAATTCCCCTGCAAATCCATGAAAGACAGAACAAAACCTGACATATGGGAGCTATACTTTACAATGTTGTCTATCAACAAGCCGACCTATAGATTCTCTCTCAATAAGTTCTATATTTAATCTATTTGAAGGAGGAAGTTCTATTAGCGTATCCAAATCAAATTATATGTGGCAGGTTTTTTTGGCATGTACTAGATACTTCTATGGATTTACAAGACACTTCATCTGAACTACCAATTGCATGCGGTAGCGGCAGTGCTGGTTCCTGGTCCTCAAACACTATTTATTGAGGTTTTTGGGTGATTTGGAAGTCCTTTTAAACAGGGAAGCTCGGGGGATTTAAGGATAAGAGCCAGAATCTAGTGGCCCCTGTACCTGCACTTCTCAGACGGAAGAGGACAGAAACCAGAGTAGAAAGGGTGAGTGAAGCCAAGTGTAGGGCCGTGGCAGAAGGCGAGCACCACCCTTGCTTGCCTCACCACCCCAGTTGCGACAGAGTAACAGAAATGAGCCCCTACTGGAAGAGAGCCAGTCTAATCAGGACATAGAGGACTGGCAACCCATACCGGAGGTATGGAGTATTCAGCTTGCTCCCTGGGGAATAAGCAGGAGGCATTAGAAATCTGTGTGCAGTCAGGTGATTGCAATCTGGTGACAATTATGGAGACCTGGTGGGACACCTCGCATGACTGGAATGTGATCATGGATGGCTACATCCTTTTCAGGAGGGACAGGACAGCAAGGCGGGTGGTGGAGTTGCTCTTTATGTGAAAGAGCAAATGTAATGTATTGAGTTCTGTCCAGGGGCAGATGAAGAGTGAGTTGGGAGTTTGTGAGTGCGTATTAAGGGGCAGGCTGGCATGAGTGACACTGTTGTGGGTGTCTATTACAGACCTCCAGATCAGGATGAGGAAACTGATGATGTGTTCTACAGGCAGATGACAGCAGCCTCACAGTTACAGGCCCTGGTTCTCATGAGGGATTTTAGTTACCCTAGAGTTTGCTGGAAGTCCTACTCAGCCAGCCATCCACAATCCAGGAGGTTACTCCAGTGCATTGGTGACAACCTCCTGATACAAATGGTGGAGGAGCCCACTAGGAGAGGAGCACTGCTGGACCTTGTACTCACCAACAAGGAGGGTCTGGTTAAAGGAGTGAAGGTTGAGGGCAGCCTTGGTTGTAGTGACCATGAGACAATGGATTTTGGGGTCTCATGTGGCAGGAACAGAATACTTAGCAGAATCACAACCCTGGACTTGAGTAGGGCCAACTTTGGCCTTTTCAAGCAATTGTTAGGGGAAATCCCGTGGGACAGTGTACTGGCAGGTAAAGGGGCCCAACACAGCTGGTTAACATTCAAACACCGCTTCTTTGAGGCCCAAGACACAAGCATTCTAACAGGTAGGAAGTCAAGAATGGGGCTTGCCTGGTTAAATAGGGAGCTGCTGGGCAAACTGAAGAGGAAGAAAAAAGTCTATAGGTCATGGAAGGAGGGGATGGCCACTTCATAGGATGTTAGGGGTTGGAAGGGACCCAAGAGATCATCGAGTCCAACCCCACTTGGGGTGATTATAAGTCTCTGGTGAGAGAATGTAGGGATGCAACCAGGAAAGCCAAGGTCTCCTTGGAATTAAACAAAAGGGCAACAAAAAGGGCTTATTCAAATACATTGCAGGTAAAACTAAACCTAGAGGCAATGTAGGCCCGTGCTGAATGAGATGGGTGCCCTGGAGACAGAGAAAGTGGAGATTTTGAACACTTTCTTTTCCTCTGTCTATACTTTAGGAGGTTGTCCTGATATCAAGCCTCAGTCTGCTGAGGCCCCAGAGGAAGTTGGGAGAAATAAGAGGTTTGCCCTGGTTGATCAGGACTGAGTTAGGGAAAAATTGAGCAAACTGGTTGTAACTAAATGCATGGGCCCAGATGTGATGAACCGTTGAGTGCTAAGGGAGACAGCGGAAGTCATTGCTAGGCCACTCTCCATCATCTTTTCTAAGTCATGGGAATCTGCAGAGGTGCCTGGGAACTGGAGGTGTGCTGTGTTGTATGTTAGGACCCAGAAAAAGAACTCATGTATCTACCAAACCACTGCCCTCTACCCCACAGTAGGAGAGTCCTGGTGGACCATCGGGAAAAAAAGGCAGCGTGGGGTGGGGGGTGACTGAGACAGTCCCAGCCAGCAGCGGAAGATGGACAATCCACAGCTCCTGTGCTCTGATCTACTGCCCAGCCCATCTGCCTTCTCCTGCATGCTACCCTGTAGTTAAGCTTTTATCAACTGTTACTGGTAGATCAGGAGAGGATCTATTTTGCAATTTAAGGCGTTTTGTTTTGCCTTAGACTGGTTCTAAGTGCAATTCTGTTTTTGAAAGGGGGAGGAGGGCTGTGGAGGTTTGGGTGCATGGTTGCCAGGTGAGCACAGGCAGAGCAGGTCACCAGCAGGGTTCCAATCACCAAGCACCTGGTGCACACCAGGGAAGGGTGCACTCAGGGGAAGGGTGCACTCAGGGGAAGGGTGAGCCATTTTCCCTCCCTTCCTTCTCTTCAGTGGTGCAGACATGAAAGCAGCTGAGTGCGGGCGCCTGTTGCTGCTGCCCTGTGGCAAGCACCGGCTAGTGACTGGAGGCCAAAATTACACCTAATTGCCTTCTGTATATAGTTCTTCCCTTACACCATCTCACTAAGTTTCTCTTTCCTCTACTGTGATGGTTTTTCTGTTGTTTTCTTTCTCCTCTTTTAAATCTATTTTTTTATGAATAAAATTACAATTTATTGAGATTTTCAAATTTGTTTATATTCCCTTCCTGTTTTGGTGGGAGGGGAATCTAACAATCTATTCTGGAGGGTTCTGCCTTTAACCCTCAAACCAGAACAGGAGGATGGCAAATGTCACTCCAATCTTCAAAAAAGGCAAGGAGGACCCAGGTAACTATAGACTGGTCAGCTTCACCTCCATCCCAGAAAGCTGATGGAACAATTTATCTTTGATTCTGTCTCCAGGTACATCAAGGACAAAAGGGTTATTAGGGACAGTCAGCATGGTTTCACAAAAGGGAAGTCATGCTTGACCAACCTGGTAGCCATTCATGAGGGAATAACCAGCATCCTCACAGCCAAACTGAGGCAGCGCAATCTAGATGATTGGGTAATGAGGCTAGTTACAGGGCTGTATCTAGTGGAGTCCCCCTAAGGTCAGTACTGGGACCAGTCCTATACAGTCTATTCATTAATGACCTGGATAAGGGATTAGGGTGCACTGTCAGCAAGTTTGTTGATGACAAAAAGAGGAAGGTGTAGCCGACACTCCAGCAGACTGTGCACCCATTCAGCAAGATCTGGACAGGCTGGAGAACTGGGCAGGGAAAAATTTAATGAACTATAACAAGGGCAAGTATAGGGTCTTGCATCTGGGCAAAAACAACCCCAGGTTCCAGTACCGGTTGGGGAATGACCTGTTGGAAAGCAGTGTAAGAGAAAGGGACCTGGGGATCCTGGTGGACAACAGGATGACTATGAGCCAGCAGGGTGCTCTTGTGGCCAAGAAGGTCAAAGGCATTCTGGGGTGGATCAGAACAGGGGGTGGTTAGCAGATCGAGATAGATTCTCCTCCCTCTCTACTCTGCCCTGGTGAGACCACATCTGGAGTATTGTGTCCAGTTCTGGTCTCCTCAGTTCAAGAAGGACATGCAGCTGCTGGAGGGAGTCCAGCATAGAGCAAGAATGATGATGAAGGAAGTGAAGCACCTCCCTTATGAGGAGAGGCTGAGGGAGCTGGGTCTCTTTAGCTTGGAGAAACAGAGACGGAGGGGTGACCTTATTAATGTTTATAAATATGTGAAGGGTGGGTGTTCAGGAGGATGGAGCCAGGCTCTTCTCAATGTCATCTAGTGATAGGACAAGGGGTAATGGTTGTAAGCTGGAACATAGGAGGTTCTATGTTAATATCAGAAGGAACTTCTTCCCAGTGAGGGTGACAGAGCGCTGGAAGGGGCTGCCCAGGGGGGTTGTGGAGTCTCCTTCTCTGGAGACATTTAAAAGCCACCTCAAAGTGTTTCCGTGTGACTTGGTCTAGGTGATCCTACTGTGGCAGGGGCATTGGACTAGATGATCTTTCGAGGTCCCTTCCAATCCCTGATGTTCTGTGATTCAGTGATTCTGTCACTGGTAGCAAAAACTAGTAACTGCAATGTCAAAATTTTTATTTTGCAAGGTTGTAGCAACCCTATAAGTTGGACACTTTTATATTCAAAATTTCATAAATTTTTCCTTTTTTAATGTTTTTAGAAATAAAGAACTTAAAATCAGGACTTTTCTGCAATGGAGTCACAAAACCTGACCTCAAGTAGCAAACTGTTGACTTTGCCTGTTTGATCTTTCATTACTTTCAGTATTTAACAAATAGTAAATGCTAACTAAACTTATTTTAATTGCTAGCATGAGAAAACACAACATCCTTGTCACAAATTTTCCTTAATATGCTTTAAATAGACCAAGTAAAGATAATCAATTCATCTATGAAGGCTCACAGCCTCTATTTCCTGTCTCTATCTAATGGGGTACTAAATGAAAATAACTTCCAGTCCACAATTATTTGCAAGTCTTTCCTCACAACAGAAGATTGGAAGACTCATCACTGAAAGCATGTATTAATTAATTCTGTCATATGACACTGTTGTATCTCAAACCATCTTAGGAACCTAGACAAAACAGCAGCAAGTGGGTTCTTCATTGTGCATTTGAGAAGTCATGATCCCACTGAATGAAAGTACTTCTGCAGATAAAATGGCAGTGTCTCAAGGACCTGCTTGTTCTGTTCTCACCACAGAGTGTGTATCTCTTTGAAGGGCTTATCTTATTCCTCCACTCCTACATTCTATCCACTTGCAGCTGGTTAAGACATCTCAAATGATGTTAATCAGAGTCTGACAGACATCAAATAAAATTTGCAAAGCAACTGATACTTTGTACATTGCACTGATCTTCCAGCTAAAATGTCCAGCACAACACACCCCTGTGCAAAACCATTGCACCCAGAAACAGACACATAAGTGCTAGAACACCACCACACCTAAATGATTAATCCAAATTTTATGCAACCTGGAATTGAAGAGAGTATGCTGTAGTGACACTGGACATTTCCTTAGCAAGAACAAATTATGATTAATCAGTGGAGCAGCAAAAGGCTTAAGAAGTGTATTTTTTAGGATACAGGCTTATATGCTCTATTGCCAAGACCTGATATTAGGAATGAAGATGTTCAAAATTCCTCTAAGGTCAGTATATATCAGTTGTGCATCATGCTTCACTCATATCAAAAAAGTCAGAACAACAGGGATAAGTCTCATATTTTCAGATATATTTTGTACATGATCCATGTTACTTTCAACTTCATTCAGAACATTTATGCTGGTCAGAAATAACTGAATATATAAGAAACATAGATGTAAAATCTTAATGCATCAAATTATTTTTGTTAGTAATAATGGCTGTCTTCAGATATCAAATAGTAGTCAAAATCTATTTATGTTTTCTATTCATTTTTTCAGTTACCAGTTGTCTGCTTCAGTCACAAATATGCTAGTCACATAACTGCCTGTAGTATCATTATGAAAAATACATATTTTTGAAAAATATGGTCTGCTTTGTTTTTTTATCTTCTTATCTAAATGTTTTATCCTAGTGCTAGTAAAAAATGGCAAGTATCACTTACATTTCCTACACACACACTATTAAGGCAAATAAAAGATAATTAAAATACAATGAGTTGTAACAACTTGGTAATTTACTCTTCAGATAAAAGGTAGTTTCTACAGTTAAAGAAAAAGCTCTTGGACAATTTAAATACATTTAAATGTTAAAAATGCACATATGAATTAATGAGATTAATATTTCTATTAAGAAACTAATACAAACTGTTTTACCAAAGACAAATGAGGATCATCATACAGTCTTCTGTATGCAGGAGTGATTTACTCACCTACAGGCTCATCAGAATTTTGCACACACTCTCATAGCTATTAAGCCCCACACATTTGACCATTTTGCTAAGAATACCCACAGAAGTTAATTAAAAGATTGGTCTTAAGGCATTTGAATGTGCAGGATAATTAATTTCCTACTGTGGAAATTTTAGTTATTAAATGTCTTTTGTGTTATCAAAAAGTACATTCAGTTTCAAAAATTCAGACAAATAAGTTAATAATACAGAACAATGAAAAGTAACACTTGAAGTTGCCTTATACTGCTCGCTCTTTCTGACATTGCTATAGAAATGAAGAATTCAGCATTATGAATAACAGTCTTATCACTTACATGGACTAGATGATCTTTCGAGGTCCCTTCCAATCCGTAGTGATTCTATGATTCTATGATTAATTATAGCACTAATATCAACTATATCAAAGAATAAATATCTTCTTAAGGACATAGGTCTATGAAAGGCATCACTCTGTAGCACACACTACTCCTATGTTTTTACTTCTTTAAATTGAGAAATAGCTGTTTGATGTAGATGTCTATAGTTTTTAGACATCAGATAATAGTGTCTGCAATTTCAGATAATTTGCTTCAACAGATGTCAAATATTGATGTCAGAATTCTGATGTCAGAATTTATTTTAATTTTTCAAATTGAGATGATTCAGAATTTTTCAATAAAACAGAAATTATATCAACTGCAAGAGGGGAAAGAAAAATACACAGACATATTATGTATGTCTCAAAAGCTCACCAGTGTTGTTTTTAACTAGGACTCATTGAGACCACACTTAAATCCTTGACATGAACTTCAGCTGTCAAATGATGCTTAAGTATTCACTACACCAGAGGAAGAAATATTACTTAAATAAATTAAATCTCACTCCATGCTATAGTCTGAGAGGTCTTCATATCTTGGTGTGGGAAACTACAGATTTACCCTCCCAGCTCTATGCCAATTCTATTTTGTACCTGAGAAAATGAAACCTTTTCAAATAATAGTGTTTCCACAAAAACTTCTGATTTACATCTACTAGTAACTTATTTACCTAGCTCCTGTAGGAAGGTCTGTCTGTCATTACAAAACCAATTCTAGAAGTACTCTAAAGCCTGCTCTTGCTACAATTTTTTTGTGATAGAGTAATTTACTCCGGATCAGTTCCACCATAATCCCTACAGATTCCTACACAATGCAGTGAAGACAGTCATCTATGCTGGTTTTTTATCTCAAAACTAAAATAAAATAACATTTAGAAAAATCGCAAACAAAAAAAACACCTTAAAGAAACAAAAAATTCTCTAAAAACATCCCTACTTTTATTTGCCAGCCATATGAACAGACCTATAATCTTACTGGAAAATGTTGTACAATTACCAGCCTTGATACACAGCAGAGGTATTTGAAGAAACAAGCATTCTTTGCACCCACGTACCTTTCATGCAAGAGTGAACAGTTTTATGTAGCATTTCTCCTCTCATTAGAAGGAGATGGGTACAATGCTAACATCTGTGTCAAGAATATATAGAAAGAAAGGACTAGAAAGTTCTCATTGTCTAGGATTTAAAATCCACAGAAAATCTCCACTATTCCTATAAAGACTCATAGAATAGGGCTTAAAATACTTACTTGATAATGTCTCCTTCAAGAGCAATCACTCGTTTAATGATCTTCTGTTCAGGGTTTCTAGGAGACCTGAGACAGGGATAAGGTTATACAATCAGTAGTGTTCCCATTGTTTTAAGAAAATGAAAATAAATCCAACAAAGAAATAGCTACTATTAAAGTCATTAAGACATCCTACGTTCTCCTTCACATAGCATCAATCATGATGTTCCACGCTGAAGTGAAGCCACTGTAATCATTCTCATTGCAAACCATTATTGAAAAGCAGATGCTTAGAAAAAGCACCTGCTTAGAAACACTAAAAAAATCAACATAGCTTTTCTAATGACAAATGCTCTCCACAATTTTGCACAAATTAATATCCCATGACCAAAGAAACATTTATCTTTAAAACAAGTTAATGCATTAAAATGAGTATTTCCCATCACAGAATCACAGAAAATTAAGGATTGGAAGGGACCTCGAAAGACCATCTAGTCCAATCCTCCTGCCACAGCAGAATCACCTAGACCAAGTTGCATTGGAGCATATCCAGGCCAGTTTTAAACATCTACAAGAGAAGGAGACTACACAATATTCCTGGGCAGCCTGTTCCAATGCTCTGTCACGCTCAACTGTGTGCTATATTGGGCTCCTTTACCTGCCAGTACCCTGTCCGATGGGATTTCCCCTAACAATTGCTTGAAAAGGCCAAAGTTGGCCCTACTCAAGTCCAGGGTTGTGATTCTGCTAAGTATTCTGTTCCTGCCACATGAGACCCCAAAATCCATTGTCTCATGGTCACTACAACCAAGGCTGCCCTCAACCTTCACTCCTTTAACCAGACCCTCCTTGTTGGTGAGTACAAGGTCCAGCAGTGCTCCTCTCCTAGTGGGCTCCTCCACCATTTGTATCAGGAGGTTGTCACCAATGCACTGGAGTAACCTCCTGGATTGTGGATGGCTGGCTGAGTAGGACTTCCAGCAAACTCTAGGGTAACTAAAATCCCTCATGAGAACCAGGGCCTGTAACTGTGAGGCTGCTGTCATCTGCCTGTAGAACACATCATCAGTTTCCTCATCCTGATCTGGAGGTCTGTAATAGACACCCACAACAGTGTCACTCATGCCAGCCTGCCCCTTAATACGCACTCACAAACTCCCAACTCACTCTTCATCCGCCCCTGGACAGAACTCAATACATTACATTTGCTCTTTCACATAAAGAGCAACTCCACCACCCGCCTTGCTGTCCTGTCCCTCCTGAAAAGGATGTAGCCATCCATGATCACATTCCAGTCATGCGAGGTGTCCCACCAGGTCTCCATAATTGTCACCAGATTGCAATCACCTGACTGCACACAGATTTCTAATGCCTCCTGCTTATTCCCCAGGGAGCAAGCTGAATACTCCATACCTCCGGTATGGGTTGCCAGTCCTCTATGTCCTGATTAGACTGGCTCTCTTCCAGTAGGGGCTCATTTCTGTTACTCTGTCGCAACTGGGGTGGTGAGGCAAGCAAGGGTGGTGCTCGCCTTCTGCCACGGCCCTACACTTGGCTTCACTCACCCTTTCTACTCTGGTTTCTGTCCTCTTCCGTCTGAGAAGTGCAGGTACAGGGGCCACTAGATTCTGGCTCTTTTTTGGCTGTTGTCCAGATGCAGACCCTGGCACCACCAGTCTACCTCTATTTCAGCCTCTCTAATTCTCCCGAGGTTAACTGCCTCAGTTAAGCAGATAATCTACCTGCTCACACTGTCCACAGCCAGGAAAATGTAAGTCAGTGTTACACTCTTGGCATCCTGTCACCTGCACAGCCTCATCTTGCTGGAGGACTTCTCTTTGGGTTTTCACATCCATTTGAATTGGTGACCGTAGCCTGGTCTTCCTCTGCTGCCATGTTGACACAATTTTCTTTTTGTCCCCTGGTGGCTAGACAAGGCTGTGATGTTGGAGCTCAGCACAGTCTAGGCTTGACTTCTGGTTTCACCGCCTTCTAAGGCTCTTGGGTTTGTCCCCACTGCATTGCTTTCTGACTTTTCTTATGAGAGCTTATGACAGACAGTGGCATCCCTTTGGCTCCCCTACGACTTCCCATTCAGGGAATCTCCATATCACCCAGAAACCTTGATAAATAATGTTCAGGGACCAGTACTGTTGGAGCTCGGCACAGTCTGTGCACAACTTTCAGTCTGCCCACACCGCGCTGCTTTCTGGCTTTTCCCGTGACAAATTATGACCCTCAGTGGCTCCCCCTTGGCTCCCCCCATATTTCCCATTGAGGGAATCTTCAGATCACTCAGAAACCTTGATAAATAGTGTCTGGGGACCAGTGCTGTTGGAGCTTGTCATATTGTGTTTAAACAGTCATATCATTCATTCACTTTGGGGAAAAAAAAAATCTTTGTTACTAATATCTGTAATTCAATTTATTTTTTGCTTATGATGGAAGTTGTAAAATTTTCTGAAAGTTTCAGTTTTATCTAAATGTTCTTAATGCAATGTCATATTTTCTCTTCAAGTTATCTTGTGAGCATTTTTTATTAAGTAGGTTTTGATCACGCATCACACAATATTATGAGAAGGCAAAGATGAACTTGCATTCCTAGTCTGAATGCATGCGTATGAATACATAGGACTATCAGAAGTATTATGCCATAGTTTTGATAGGTTAATGTGTGCATGACAAAATCTCTTTATTTTCTATGTACTTTACTTCTTCTTTTATTCATTTTTTCTTGTTAATTATTTAACTATGCAAACTTAGTACAAGGTTTTCATGCTATTTAAAAAATACATTACTTCATACTTGCATTTAGGAAAGCCAGTGAAGGAAAAAATAGGTTTGATTTTCTCCCTGTTAGACTCCAAGAACAGCTTCCTAGACATTCAATTGCAAGAGCTGTCTAAAAATATTGGCCAAGTCTTTCTTGAAACAGACCAGTAAACTTGAGTTTGTTTGCTCAGCTGCTCAGCTGGCAGCACACAGAAGCAAGAGTGCTGGTCCCCAAACACTTACTGTATTGAGGTTTCTGGGTGATCTGGGGGTTCCCTGAATGGGAAAGCTTGGAAGACTGGAAGTCAGCTACTGAAGTTTGGGTACTCTTGAGGGAGAAATCGGGCAAACACCGGCTCCCCGAAATGCCTGTACACCAATGCATGCAGTATGGGGAATAAGCAGGAGGAGCTGGAGATCTGTGTGCAGTAAGGTGATTATGGTCCGGTGGCAATTACAGAGACATGGTGGGACAGCTCACATGACTGGAATGTGGTCATGGACAGCTATGTCCTTTTCAGGAGGGACAGGACAGCAAGCCAGGGTGGAAGAGTTGCTCTCTACGTGATAGAACAGCTGGAATGTATTGACTTCTGTCCGGGGCGGATGAAGAGAGAGTTGGGAGCTTGTGGGTGCAGATTAAGGGACTGGCTGGCACGGGTGACACTGTTGTGGGTGTCTATCAGAGGCCACCAGATCAGGATGAGGAAGTTGATGACGTCTTCTACAGGCAGATGACAGCAGCCTCAAAACTACAGGCCCTGGTTCTCATGGCAGATCTTAATTATCCTGATATTTGCTGGAAGACCTGCTCAGCCAGCCACCCACAGTCCAGGAGCATCCTTCAGTGCATTGGTGACAATTTCCTGATGCTAGTGCTGGAGGAGCCACTAGCAGAAAAGTGCTGCTGGATCTTGTACTCACCAACAAGGAGGGTCTGGTTAAAGCAGTGAAGGTTGAGAGCAGCCTTGGTAGCAGTGACAATGAGATGGTGGAGTTCAGGGTCTCGTGTGGTAGGAACAGAATACTTAGCAGAATCACAACCCTGGACTTGAGTAGGGCCAACTTTGGCCTTTTCAACCAATTGCTGGGGGAAATCCCATCGGACAGGGTACTGGCAGGTAAAGGAGCCCAACACAGCTGGTTAACATTCAAAGACTACTTTCCTGAAGCACAAGAAATGAGCGTTCCAACAGGAAAGAATCAAGGAAGGGAGCCAGAAGACCTGTGTGGTTAAATAGGGAGCTGCTGGGCAAACTGAAGAGGAAGAAAATGTCTCTATATCATGGTAGGAGGGGATGGCTACTCGGGGTGATTATAAGGCTCTGCTGAGAGAATGTAGGGATGCAACTAGAAAGGCCAAGGCCTCCTTGGAATTAAACCTTGCAAGAGAAGTCAAGGGCAACAAAAAGGGCTTCTTCAAATACACTGCAGATAAAATTAAAATTAGAGGCAATGTAGGCCCCCTGCTGAATGAGGTGGGTGCCCTGGAGACAGAAGATACAGAGAAAGCAGAGATGATGAATACCTGCTTTGCATCTGTCTGTACTTCTGGGGGCTATGCTGCCATTCAGCAAGATCTGGACAGGCTGGAGAGCTGGGCTGAGAAAAAATTAATGAAGTATAACAAAGGTAAGTGTAGAGTCTTGCATCTGGGCAAGAACAACCCCAGGTACCAATATAGGTTGGGGACTGGCCTGTTAGAGAGCAGTGTAGGAGAGAGGGATCTGGGTGTCCTGGTGGACAGCAGGACAACTATCAGCTAGCAGTGTGCTCTTGTGGCTAAGAGGGCCAACAGCATCCTGGAGTGGATCAGAAGTAGGGTGGTTAGCAGATTGAGAAAGGTTTTTCTCATCCTCTACTCTGCAGTAGTGAGAGCACATCTGGAGTACTGAGTCCAGTTCTGGGCTCCTCAGTTCAAGAGGGATGTGGAGCTGCTGGAGGGAGTCCAGCATAGAGCAACAAGGATGTTGAAGGAAGTGGAGCACCTCCCTTATGAGGAGAGGCTGAGGGAGCTGGGTCTCTTTAGCTTGGAGAAGAGGAGACTGAGGGGTGACCTCTTTAATGTCTATAAACATGTGAAGAGTGGGTGTCAGAAGGATGGAGCCAGGCTCTTCTCAATGTCATCAAGTGATAGGACGAGGGACAATGGTTGTAAGATGCAACATAGGAGGTTCCATGTTAATATGAGAAGGAACTTCTTCAATGTGAAGGTGACGGAGCACTGGAACAGGCTGCCCAGTGGGCTTGTGGAGTATCTTTCTCTGGAGATGTTTAAGACCCACCTGAATGTGTTTCTGTGTGTCATGGTCTAGGTGATCCTGCTGTTGCAGGGGGATTGGACTAGATGATCTTTTGAGGTCCCTTCCAATCCCTAATTATTCTATGATTCTATCATTATATTTTTTAAAACACAAAGCTAGAGGAAAACACATTTTCAGTTTGCTCTTTCAGATTTCTGTTCCGGTTTAAAGCCTTACTTGTCTTTGAATGTCCCCATGTGTGCATTTTCACCACAGTAATATGTATACATTGTAATGTAATTACTGATACCACATAATTCCCTTGATTTGAATAAATATCACTCTAAATCTGAGATATCAGTTTTGGTTTTTTAGGACTGGCTACTTTGCTGCCAGTATTGACATATATGTAACCAAACCACATAATTTATTAGAAAGATTTTAAAGATGCCCTTACAGAAAGTGATTTTAAATTTGGAAAATTTATAATATTTGAAGCAAGAATATATTAAAAATAAGATGCATATTCATGTTCTGATAATAATCCATTAAAATGGTAAAGGATTGACAAGGGAGGAAGCAAGAAACTCAAACTGGCCAATAACATTTTGTTCAAGAGCTATAAAGATTGAACAGCAGGTAAGAGAGAATAGTTCTGCAGTGGTAGATAATGATGCCTTCCTGAAAGGTATTTAGGGTAACACTGGGATTTCATTGATTATGGAAATAACAGAAACATGTAGACACAGGCAATTACTGTCTCTAATTTCACAGCAAGTACACAAAAAATTAAACAATGAAAAAGAAAAAAACCTGCCCAAATTTTTGTAACCAGTAATTGTTTAATAGTTCTGTGTCACTGATATCTAGGTGAGGTGACAAGCAATAATCTTTGAAAATAGAAGTCTTCAAAACAGAAGGAAATAGAAACTATTGATTTACATGCTTGTGCCTCTCTTAAATTATGCTGTATTTTTTCATTCTCCTTATATAAAAAGTCATATTCAGGCATGCTCATTTCAAGTGATATTTTGTGGAAAGATATGAGATTTCTTATACAGAATGAAGATATTTTACATCTAAAATATGGTGTTTAGAAGATGTAAGTATTATTAATATGAACTAATGCAATGATCTGTACCTTCACCAGCCATATTCATGTCTGAAGTTTCACAGGGCAGTTACCATTCTCAAAGGTTAAGCTTACATTTTCTTCATCTATACATACCATTTTTGATTAGGCGTGAATAAGGGACAACAGTATAAGTAGAAACAGAATTACTGTAAAAAGTTTAAGCACATTGCAGTCAATAACACACAAGTAACTCTTAGCGGCACATCAGCAGCGGACAAGAAAATCAATCCACTTCTTAAATGCAGATTGAACTTTACTCCTCTTATAGTCATTTCTCTCTTTTCCATGAAGAAATGTGGAAAATAGGGGAGTGTAGCAATGTGTCCTTCAAGCACCAAGTTTGATGACAACTCATTGTTACAAATTTCTCTTTAAACAACAGTATTTGTTGTTCAAGCATCTCAGGAGAATGACCAACATATAGTATGAGAAGAAAGCAATGGTCTATGTAACATCCAAGACTGATAAATATGTTTTATTGTCATATCCATAATATAAACTTCATCTACTAATCACCTGATGGTGGCTGCAAATAAAGAAAAAAAGAATAACATCACTTCTGTCTTAAATGCCTTCTGACACTGGGACTATACACTCTGCCTTGGCAACAATTTCTAATTTGTTCCAAACTTTAAGTTTATGCACAGTGCAATACAGAAATAACAGCCTCATTTACAAATACAGGAATTGAATCATCAAGATCTACACAAATTACCAAACCAGTTTGGTAATTTACATGTATAGCATGTATTTGTTAATAAATTTGCTTTTTGATAGATTGTAAGATGAAATCTTACCAACTCAGCATAAGTAACTTGACACAATTAGCTTCTGTTAATAATTCTAACTCCTCCAAAACCTATGCTTGTCTTACTCTGTAATGAACTTCAGCTTTCATTAAAAACTAATGAGCAATTCCATCACAGTAAAACTAGATAAACAAATGCCCATGACATCAGGACACCATTCACTTTGGATTAAAGATTTGCTCATTTGTTTGAAAAAGGAATAGAGAAAAGTTAAATGGAGTTTAAGGTAGATCACACCATTGATTAGAACAGATTCAAATCCCTTACTCACTTACAGTAAGTAGTTCAAGATACAATATTCTAACATGTAGTCTAGATAACATTCTGGGGCATGTTTCTCTTTATCCATCTAACTGATGGATAAATGCAGAATACATAGGAATCCCCTCTCTCATTACATAAACAATTAGTTCTAAGCAATCTGCTTTAGCAGAAAACTGTAAAGATTTCAGTTTCTTTTTTGCCAAAAAAACCCAATTTTTACAGCTTTCATGGAGAGAAGACATTTATTATTGAAGTATCCCCAAACCACAGTCTGAAATAAACTAATAAGTTGCAAGTTCATAAGAAGAGGTAGTTTCTTGAGAAGGGGTAAGATTATAGTTGATTTTTTCATTACAGAGTGGCAGTTTGTTCTATTCCAGCAAAGCAATAACAACCTGTCCTCAATATCACTTATTGAGGAATATTAACTCAGTATCAGTTATCCAATAACAATGAAACATTGATTTATATTTTTATTTATGTACTCTTAGGAAAAAAACCATACACATATACATACAATAAACATATTTATAGACACACAGATAAATTTATGCAATAATCCATTCATCTATGTTCAACCCTCTTATGAACAGCATGGAATTTCAGTAGTACAAAACATGTTTGCCAGGAAAGACAGGTGGAATGATATAGCCAGCAGGAAAAAACACTGTTTAAGCAACCAATTGTCAGATTAACATGCTGACAATTCTCTGAAGGCTTTCTCCTTCCCTGATTGAGCAACTGAGCACTTCAGTCACAATACTATTCCTCAGCTTTTCCCTTTCTATTGCTTGGATTATTTATTTACCCTACAGGGCACTGCTTAGCACAAAATAATTGCTCCATAAGCTAATTAACATTTGAACAATGATGAAATTTTTGTAACATTTACACTTTTCATATGTGTATTTATTCTAATGAAGAGAAGAGAGCTTGAAACTGAAACTTTACAGGGTTTTCTAGAGAGAGGAGTGAGAGAAAGAGAGCTTTTTAGGGTATACCCTAAGATCCTGGCAAGACAAGTGAAAGAAGATAATTGACTCCTTTCTACTCTCCAAAGGGATATATTAACTTGCATCCCCCAAGTGCTATGTGATAGTCCCTGCTGAGCATGACATGGACTTGGTAATGAATTTTTAAAAATTACCTACCAATCCTGGGTGATGATCAGTGTTTGATGCTCAGACACACAAGACACACACCAAAACCCCTCATCCTAGTCAATCTGCATCAGTTTTCTGCTCACTTGTGAAAATCATTGGAATTTTGACAATAAGCATTTTCCAGAACAGAAAAAAACAATAGGGATTTATGAAACAGTTGCAGTGAAAACTGCCTGAGGTCTGCAGGGTTTATGTGTATGAATCTGTGTGTATCCACACACATGCATATTAGCACATGGCTTTATGAAACAGAAGCAAGAGGTTTACACAGAAGCTGGAAGTTTGCCCTCAGACTTTCATCAGTTTACTTCAGGTTGAGATTGATGTGATTTGATCTTCATTTCAATAGAGGCAACTGAATAGTGACCAAAGTGAAATAATGAAAGCCAACCGCTTCGGAAACATTTCTGCTTTTTCTTAGGTTGTTAATGACACATTCTGTGAAGGATTTATACCCATAGAGCAGGATATAGAGGAGCTTTTGAGGTCTTAGTCTAATGCCGTGATCCGAAGGCATTCCCTCACTGACCTCCCAATTTCCCAAAAATAATTCCTGTATGATCAAGTATTCCAGGGTAATTACAGTTTGCACTTCTGGGAATTTCCAGAATTGCTGCAGGATGAAAAATGTGTTGCTTATCTTGAGTCTTTTGGGGATCCAAAAAATAGCTAGATCAGTAACTAAAATGTAGATGGAGCCCAGAATAAATGGCATTAATATACCTACAGATCAGGGAACCTCAAAAAACAATTTTGTTGGCTTTAATTTTAAAACCTGCTTGAAGGAAGAGGAAATATGCAGTGAAGCTAACTCATCCTTATTTTCTGGTCTTGCTTAATAAGATAGACAGGAAGTTTTACATGGATGCATCATATGCTAAATAAAGAAGTTGACCCTCAAAAAAGGTCTGTGGCCTTGGTCTATGATGAGCTTCCTATTGTCAGTATACTCATACTGAAAGTGTGAAAACTTGGAATTATGAAGCAATATCTATTCTCTCATCTATCTCAGTATGATAGCTGTGATAAACAGATCCAAAACAGCCAATTTCAAATGTTGTATAAGAATATCAATTTACTTAATACATGCATATGCTTTCTAAAGCAAAATATTTTTGTTTCACTACTTACCCTGGTCCATAACTTTTGTCTAAATTCCATACTTCTTTATGCAGATGATGAATCACATTATAAACCTTATTTTTAACCTATTGAATCTTAGCATGCAGTATAACAGCAGGGGAAAACTTATCGCACTATTTATTTGCTGTCGTCTCTGTTGTTAATTTCTATTATTCTACAACATTGCTGCATTAAATGTATCTAGTAACTAGGTGAAGTGGCTGCTTTTTTAGTTTGGACCCACCAGTACAACAAAGATATTCACAACTGGAAAAAGAAAGTGGTGGACCACCAGAATAGTAATAACAGAAGATTAGTGTAACAGCAGTGGCTAAGAAAATTTGGCTTGTACAGATCAGAGCTGAGACGAAGTTTTTAATTGCTGTTGTCATCTAATTCAATTGTGATTAGGAATTCAGACCTAAAAGCAGAAGTTAGGTAAGGAAACAAAGAAAATTCCAGAAAATAATATCAGAACAATTTTATCAGAAAATACCAGAAAAAAATTAATGCTACATGTTGTTAAGCCATGCTGTAGGTTGACTAAATAGTCTGGGAATTACATAGGTACTCAGAGCTTGACTGGACGAGGCTCTTAATAGCCAGACCCAATTTCAAAGTTGAATCTGCAATGAGTGTTGGTAGGACTAGATAATTACCAGAGATTGCTTACAATAGAAATTATTTTTCACTTCTAACTATGCAAAACCTTTAGTCTTATTCAATTATAGGTAAAATCATGATGTTGATGACTTAAAAAATTGCTTGGATGCTGGCTCTGATGATAGAAAATACTGATCATCTTAATTAACTGCTGTAGGCAACAGATTTTATTTCTTCTTTATGTGAAAAGACTTAGTCACAACAGTTCTAAAACTTCTCTTCGAATCATCAGCTAGAACTTAAACTTCACGGCTGATTTGTCCAATTCCAGGAGCACCATCATAACAATACCTCAAATTTCTTCTAACATTTCAAGTTTCTAATAAATTATAACTAGAGTAACTTAGATTTATTATGATAGTTCAATGCAAAATCTCTTTTCTGTTTCTTAATATTCCTTTCTTTAAAATATATTCAGGAAAAAAAAAATAGAAGAAGTGACATCTAACCCCTTCTCTGAGCACATGGCTTGCTAAAACACTTAACCAATACTGTTTTGATTACTGCTTGCACTTCACACTTTGCAAAGCAGGTTTTTGAAGGCAAAGCAACCTGCTGGAAATGCTGTCATTCACAGATGTCTCTCCAAACATATCTACACCTTCACAGTTGAACTGAGCCTGTTTATAATCTGTCTAATGTGGCTCACTTTAACGCCATAAAAAGGAAGTTTCTTGTCAGTATACTGTGTGGTAGTAAAAAGAATTATTGAAGACACAAAATATACTGCATTATGGCCTTTATAAAAAATTCATTTCAATAGTTGCTTTCCGATTTCATTGACAAAACATACCATGTTTGCCTGACAAAACTTATTTCTGAAATAATTGACCTAACTATTTTTTAACATCTGCTGGTAGAAGAAATATACTATGGGATCATTTTGCTCAGAATAGACATTCCTAAAGTAATTATCTTGGCTTTAAATACTGAACAATTATTGTAAGTCTAAAATACATTTGCATTTTCTCCTTTGTCTTTCTTCCTCTTCAACTGCTGAAGATGCATTTTCCAGTTTGTACTTCACACTTCAAAAATGAGCCCGTGCTTGCCTGTCAGTAGCAATGTTTGAACCAGTTTTGACTTTAAACTCTGTTATAACTTTGAAGAAACTGAATTTGATGAACAATTTTTTCAAACAGAAATATGCAGAAATTATATGTAATTTTGAAAATGTTCCCAGATAATGAGAGCAATGAAAAACATTATTCAATTGCTGCTGGATTCCCTGTTGGCTAAATAGGAGTAAGCTGGCCCAAAGCCTAACAAACACTAGTTTAGCAAACCATTTTGACTACTGACTGTTTTGAATCTATAATTTACAAAATAAGCACTTCAAAACAGCGGCTGAACCTACTAGTTAAGCCTAAGTTTCATCAGTCCTTGATGTACTAGGTAGCTCACATGGAAAATAATAACAAAGATATAATTACAGCTATGAGGAAAACAGTCCTTCTGATAACATCCTTTAATTCTTAATTCAACTCCACATTACATTAGCATTTCTTGGTCCAACCTCTGTTATAAAGCAAAATCATTCACTACCAAAAAACTACTTTGTTTTTACTGAAAGTAGTGTTTTATGATAATTACAGACTGCAGTAAAAACACACTGTTGGAAGGGTAATGTCATATTCTTATTAATCCTTAAACTGCTTCCATGTTGCTTAAAACAATACTTATTTGAAACTTTATTATTAGTTTTGATCTATGTCTAAACAAAAACAGCAATCTGATATCACCTGCATAAAACTTCAGTAAAGAAGCCATACACTTTGCCATATGGCCATGCAATAACTAGAACAGTTAAACAATCCTCTCAAGCTCCTCAGCTAATGGATATGCATGCTTGTTCCTTCTCTCTCTTTCTCATAGGATCTCATTCCTTAGCTCCTGTCGACATTGCGTTTTCATTTTGTTTTCTAACAGAGCAAGAATGTACCTCTCTAAGCATAACACATTCAGAAAGGACCCTCTCTTCTGCATATCTCCTAGCACCAGACACTATTTAGCAGAGATCTCTTACACTGTGATGAATAATCTGGAGGGAAAAGAATAAAGATCTGCATACTTTCAACACAACTGAGTTTTCACTGGTATATCTGAAGCATACTGTATAGTTGCAGGTTTATCGTTAGATTAGACACCAGTAGCAGCAGATTTTCAGCATTTTTCATAGATATCGAAAGGTTATTGCAAATAATTTGAATCTTTGTCAGTGGATGACTAAGTACTCTCCCCAGTGAAAACTAGGCTAATAATTCCTACATGACAAAGCAAAGCAAGCTTTTCTGCACTTTGGATCTATCAGCCAAAACTCTGCATCTGAAAAACTTTCAGAACTGTATACAAGACAAAGTCCAGAAAGAGAAATAAAATCACATACGTCTCTACTGGAAACTACCATTCACTATTTCAGCCAGCTAGCTAAAGTGAGGCAAGAAAAACGTTTTTAAAAAACCTGTAAACTTTAAAATAAGCAATAAAATAAAAATTAAAAAATGAAACCCAGCAAAATAGAGAAAATTGAAAAGTAATGGTATTTAACTGATATAAAACAGTGCATGTCAAATCACTGAAATAAGTTCAAATTACTATAGTAACTCAGAAGCATAGCTACTATTTTGAAATAATGTTTTGTTTAATTGGTTCTCAGTCTTCCAATCTAACCAATATTTGAGTAAACGATTCAGCCACTTGTAAATGCCGTCTCCATATTGACAATAGTTATGTGAACTTGAACTTCATTCAGTTAACAGAGAGACAACTAATTATTTGCTGTTTTAACCAACCATTTCACCTTATCTTCACCTTTTGCAAAAGGGTTGAAAAACTCTGTATATTAACCTTTGACTTTGAAAGCATAGAGAGAAATATTTATCTACCAAATAGGAAGTTAGCACAATCTAGGAATGAGAATATCTGGCTTTCTATGCTTAAGTCAACAACAGTAATAGAGTCACCATTTCATTAAGCATTATACTGTAGCACAGGAATTCTATTTCATCTTCATTATAGCTAAGCTGCCCAAATATTCCACCCTGCAATGGAAATAAAATGTCTGATTTATGCCACAACAGACAACCAAAGAAGAATCCAAAGCTTGTGTCTATCTTTGAAACCACCTAAACTCTCTAGGTGCATTGCTTTTGTACTTTTTTCTAAATTCTACTTCAAGAATCTGTTGAGAAATGTTATTTCTTGGTATTTGTGAGCAGCTTGATGTTTTCTCAAATTTAACCTATACTACAGTCAGCACACTTTGGCACACTGAAAGTAACAAACTGGGATGAATTGCCTTGTGGAGGAGAATCTTTCTTGTTGACCAGAAAGTACACCAGATGTCAGCTTTGTCTATCAAGCTTAATCTTAAATGACTAGAGAGAAACTAAAAAATACTATTTAATTTATCTTATAAGTATCTGTAGCAGACTGTTTTAAAAATAACACTGGAAAGTAAGGAAAGTACTAATTGTAAGGTAAAGAGAAAATCATTAACAATATAACGTATACTTTAAAAAACACGCATTGTACTCTTCTTTTTTAGCAAGTTGTGAATGTTTGCAGTATTAGTAGCATAAAAACCTTGGATCAAAATATAGTGTGAGATAAAGATGCCTCTTCAGAAATTATACTAACCATACTATCTGTTTTAAATATTTGCTTCACATATTATTTTGTATATTTCGAACAGTACTTATGAATTCTGAAACACGTTGATACTCGCTGTATGTATAACCAAACACAAAAAAGATTAACTCAGCTAATTCAAACTTGGCATTATTATGCTTTGCTCTTCTAAAGTTAAACCTTTATGTTTCCATAAGAAGTCCATAAGAACTTTAATGCAGGTGTTTTTGAACAACACCTCTACCTTGGAAAGCAAGAAAACTGCAAGTTACTGGCATATATAAAGAGCCAAATATGAAGACCAAACATTGTGGGAAAACATACAGAACTTTGCAACATTGATGCCTATTGCATCACAAATTTTATCATTTCAACCACTCTAACATTTTTGGTTTTGTTCTCTTAATAATATTCTACCATTCTTTCCTGTCAGGTATTTGTTTCAGACAAAAATCATAAATCATAAAATATGTACTGGAATGTATTTAAGCTGTGTGGTGTAGGCTCTCAAGATACTGAATTTGTATGTCTGGCTCAAAAATCTAGAGATAGATTTTGCATCTATATCCTCCAAATGATATATCATTAGAAAAACAATTACTAACAGAGTTCCTTAAAACTCAAGCTGGCAACGTGTTTAATAAGTGGAAATATAACCTGATTTCTCTGAAACAAACTACATAAGAACACAAAAATATGCCTATGTTTTGATGAAAGGGTTGTATAATTCAGGGCCTTTGGGATTTGGCTGTGTTTCTTTTTTAACTGAGAAATAAATACCAAGACTTACCACTTACGTAACTATGTATGTTCAAAGCACTGATAATGTTACTAACATTTCTGATTTATAAGGAGGCCTCACACCTTCGTAGGGTGAAATTGGAGCACTCAGCTCGCTCCCTGCAATGCCTGAACACCAATGCACGCAGCATGGGGAACGAGCAGAAGGAGACAGAAATCTATGTTCAGTCAGGTGATTACAATCTGGTGGCAATTGTTCCACAGAGACCTGGTGGGACGGCTCACATGACTGGAATGTGGTCATGGACGGCTATGTCCTTTTTACAGGACTGATACATCAGCAAGGCAAGCCGGTGGAGTAGCTCTGCATGTGAAAGATCAACTGGAATGTATTGAGGTCTGTCTAGGGGCAGATGAAATGAGAGTTGAGAGTCTGTGGGTGCGTATTAAGGGGCAGGCTGACATGGGTGACACTTTCGTGGGTGTTTATTATGGGACACCAGATCAGAATGAGGAAGTTGATGAGGTTTTCAACAGGCAGCTGACAGCAGCCTCAAAACTACAGGCCCTGGTTCTCATGGGGGATGTTAGTTACGCTGGAGTTTCCTGTAAGTCCTACTCAGCCAGACAGAAAAAGTACAGAAGGTTCATCCAGTGCATTGGTGACAACTTCCTGATAAAAATGGTGGAGGATCCCACTACGAGAGAAGCACTGCTTGATCTTCTCACCAACAAAGATGGTCTGGTTGAAGCAGTGAAGGTTGAGGGCAGCCTTGGTTGCAGTGAACATGAGATGGTAGAGTTCAGGATCTCATGTGGCAGGAACAGAATACTTAGCAGAATCACAACCCTGGACTTCAGGATGGTCAACTCTGGCCTTTTGAAGCAATTACTACATGAAATCCAGGGTACTGGCAGGTAAAGTGGTCCAAGATAATTGGTTAACATTCAAAGACCACTTCTTTCAAAGCTACTAGGAAGGTCAAGGTCCCCATGGAATTAAACTTTGCAAAAGAGGTCAAGGGCAAC
>VXBP01006706.1:0-10204 GCA_013400115.1 Rhinopomastus cyanomelas | reverse complement strand
GTCTCTTCCAACCTTGGTAATACTGTGATACTTTTTAGAAATGAGACAGTTCAAGATTATGAAAACAAACTAGATTCAAATGATGCAGTTTAATATTTTCTCGAACAAAATACTTGAGAAAAAAATCCTGCAAACATTTCAGTTTGACTCATCAAATTTTACTTTGTGTGATTTTTTCAATCCTGATGACTTTTCTCAGGTTCTGAATAGTGTTATCAATTCTTTTTTATAACACACTGCATAAAAAAACCCCTCTCAACTCTTTTTTTTTTTTAGTACAGGATTTTGTGGTGGATCTAAATTTCTCTATGGGAGGAAGAAGGCAAGACTGTACAAGGTGGTAACATGAAATAAAGAAACCAAATTGTAGTAATAGTAGTAAGAAAATATAAAACCAATAGCAACATTTAATTCTCTTAAAGCCTAATTATATTAGAAACAAAATCTGGATTCTCACTCATGCTACAACTGGGAAATTAATAGTTACGGTTAGTATTAGGAAGATCTTGCTTTCTACCAGAAATGGAATGAGGTGGACTGATAAAAGCACATAGATCTAGCTTCCCCCTACCCCCAGACCAAAACAAAAATGGAGAAAGATATACCCATTTACATCAAGGTAAAAGATTTTTAATGCATTTATTCCAAAGATCTGTGTTAAAGACTAACAGGTCATGAGGAAAAATGCCAGAGACCCTTCCAAGGGACAAAGAATATGCAGTAAAATGAAAAAAAAAGAACCTGTTAAAGTTAATCAAACAGTGGCTATTGTGCTTTAACAGTATCACAGTATTACCAAGGCTGGAAGAGACCTCATAGATCATCAAGTCCAACCTGTCACCACAGAGCTCAAGGCTAGACCATGGCACCAAGTGCCACGTCCAATCCTGCCTTGAACAGCTCCAGGGATTGAGATTCCACCACCTCCCTGGGCAGGCCATTCCAGTGGCCAATGACTCTCTCAGTGAAGAACTTTCTCCTCACCTCAAGCCTGAATTTCCCCTGGCGCAGCTTGAAGCTGTGTCCTCTTGTTCTGGTGATGTTTCAACATCTTTAATGCTGGTTGGGGAACATTTAAGGATCAATATGAGTAGTAAGCAATAGCTTCTCATAGCAAAATGTCACATGTGCTTCCCAGAATGGCTAATCTGAACGACTGACCAAAGAAAAATTAAGCAAATGCAAATAACTAAGCCAATGGCGTGTTTAACTATGATTGAGCATAGATTTTTTTGAAATAAATATTTTCCCCAATCAAGAAGTAGGGCCCAATTTTCACAGAAAGCTAAAAGAAGACACCATTTAGTACAGCCCTTTTAGGCACAAAGGACTTCATGGAATTGTGGGGAACGAATATGTTGCTCATGAAGACTGAAACACTATACTACAGTGCAAAGCAGTACCAGCGTGAAATGAGAAAACCCCAGATTTCCCTTTTGACTGGTAATTTAAGAAATAAATAGGGAAAACAAGGATAAGAACACAGACCTCCTTTCTCTCAGTGGAGTATCAGAGGCATTAGGCTTCCAAATTATGTTTTCTTTTTCATGCTCTCCCTATGAATATTGATGAACCAGTGTGTAGCCAGGAATGCCTCAGAAGGAGGCATATATTTATNCTAGTTTTGTCCTGCTCCGGCAGGGGGGTTGGACTCGATGATCTCTTGGGTCCCTTCCAACCCCTAACATCCTATGATCCTATGATCCTATGATAAGGCCTGTCCTTGTGTTACAGGAGATGCAGAATTAAACCCTTACTAGCTCAGGAAGGCTGATTTTTAAGTAAGTTCTTTAAGCACTATGTTATACAGAAGAAAACATGAAAACTAGGAATAAATCAAAAACAAGGCAGAAAATTGTACCTCTTGTCTCTTAACAAAATTCCCAGACCTACATGATATTCATCTTTCTAAGTGGTGGTTTAAAAAATGAAATGTGGCATGTAATGTCCCAGTAAAAAATCTTTTGTGTATAAAAACTGAATGTGCCATGATATTCAATACTTGTTCTCCTTAAATATCTATGAAGGCAAATGTTTACTCTGATCTTACATCGGTTTAAGAAAAGTAAAACACAGAATGGAAATATATATATCAAAGCCACCATAATAGAAAAAAACATTGTGGGGATTCTGGAAGGAAAAAAAGAATAAAAGAATAAACATCCTGTAACTTATAAGACAGTAAGAGAAAAATAAAGAAGTCAAGAACTATAAAGAAAAGAGGATGAGTGCAAGCCTCAGAAGAGTCTTTTATGAATCAACATATCCATGATACATTTCAGGGAAAAATAAAATAAAATAAAACCTTAAGACTATTATTCAAAAAGAAGATTCTTTACCCCAAGGCTGTAGCTGAGGCTGGGGCTCATCAACCCTTGCTCCCTGCTGACTTAAAGAGAAGAATTTCAAATAAGAGAGTTCGAAGAACAAAAGATGTGAATCTCAAAGCAACTAATAAAAGAAAAGGAAGAGCAAGCTCCACCTCCCACTCTGAGCTAACTCAAGAAATAGCAAAAATGTATGAGCACAGCAGCAGATTTTTTTCTTTTCTTTTTCAAACTCTTGAAAAAAAGAAGAGCCAGAACGTTCCTGGATAGAAACTTCAAACATATAAAGTAAAAAATAAAGCTTCAATAGGCAGGAAAATTCTCCTTGAATATACCCTTCTATGCATGCATGAGTGCAAGCTGTCTTCTTTTTTTGTCTATAATGATATTTCGGGAAATGCTTTTTGATAAAAAGTCCTTAAAGAAACTTAACTCATTTATTTTTTACTTCTATAGAACTTTTTTTCACCAAATATTCCTTATACAGAAGTCATCGTTATTTAAATTTTTCAGACAGTGTCCTAGTGAACTCTGAAGGTTTTTTAGATTACATGTGATTCCTACAGCTCTTTTTCAACATCAGGCTGTTTGGATATTTTTTCTCCAACTGCTAACTTTAAGAAATACTGCTTTCGTGAATAGATTTTTATCTGAGTTAGCCAGGAATATGCGGTCCAGCAATCAGAGTGATGATGAATTACAGTGTGGAGTGATGAGGAAAATCAAATATTTTTAGACACTATCAAAGCTGGTTTTTTGATCCAAGTAAACCTTAACGACAGTGTTTCATGGGAAAATCTATTTTTTCTGGAAGTTACTGGGGAAAAACAGCATTTTTTTTTTACTTTGAGAAACAGAAACAAATTGGCCTGTTTAAACAAGATGTCGTTTTGTTTTATGTGTTTTTTTTCTCTCTATTTCATGAATTTCTTTTTTAAATGCAGTTCTTTATTATTTCAATTGAAACCCAATTTTTTTTCCAGTATATAAACTCTCTAAGGAGTACAGAAATGAGAATAAAACTTCAGAAAGCTAACTCTCAGTGTTACTGTTTTTAGAGGATGCAGAGACATGACTCTCAAGATGCGATAAACGAGTTAATTAATCTATGATAACTCAATCAGTGGTAATGAACAAACTGAACCATTGTTGCCTATGATCTGACTACATCACCTGAAGGGGTGGCAGGTAGCTCTTTCACAAAGGGGTTTAGTACTTTAACATTTCTAGGTACATCTGTCCTGAAGGACCCAATGCCATGTCAAGATTCTAGGCTATTTATTCTTATGTCTTCAATAATATAGATGGCACACATGAAGGATGCTCAGATGCATTTCCTACACCCGTCTTCTCCTAAAATGTCATCATCTCTCTTGGATGAAAAGTTTTCTATAGAAAGAGTAAGGTATATGTATTATTCTTAATAGTCAGAGTATGAACATAACAGCGAACCTGTGTCAGGTAATGTGGAACAGAGTCAGCTAAACCTTTAATGCCTCCATGAAACTGTTACTGCTCTTTGCTCACTTCCTGATGGGCCACTCATTTCTATAGGGACTGAAGCCTATCTTTTCTTTCCAACCCCTCAGCTTACTAAGGCAGTCAAGTGAAAGTTAAGGCTTGTACAATACAAAAATTGGAGACTGAAGGAGGTTTTTGCCTTGCATCAAGTTAGTCATTTAGTTCACAGAGTGTTCTTGGTGAGTTGTGTTGAAATCTGGGAGAGGAAGACAGATGAAACAGCTGTGAGACAAGTGGACAGACAAAATTTCATCACTGTGGAACTACCAAATGCAATTATGTGTTCCCAGGCTGCACCTAATTTTTTTTAACAAAGACAGAAACTTATGCACTCTTTGCTTAGAAAACTGTTACAAGATCCTTTGTGTTGCCATTCTTTATTACTTCTTTTCTACCCCAGAGCATTCTGCATGTTAAAGTGTCATATCTTCATTTATCTCAGTGTCATCTAATGATAGGACAAGAAGCAATGAGTGTAAGCAGCAAGATAGGAGGTTCGACGAAATGTGAAAAGGAACTTCTTCACGATGAGGGTAATGGAGCACCAGAACGGGCTGCCCAGGGAGATAGTGAAGTGTACTTCCCTGGAGATTTTTAAAACCCACCTGAATATATTCCTGTGCAAATTGATCTAGGTGATCCTGTTATGGTGGAGGATTGGACTAGATAATCTTTTGAGGTCTCTTCCAATCCCTAATATGATTGTGTAATTGTGTGATAACCAATACAACTTAGAAAGATCTCTAAGCATTTAGATTCTATGACAATGGTTCAGCAGTACTGTGCATGCTATTATGAATGTATTTATTGCCTTAAAGAAAGCGAATACAACAAATACAACAAATGTTGACTTTCAATGATTTTCCAGCTATACCACAGAGACACAAAACTTTAAAGGGAATAAGGGTCAAATCAACCCTTGTCTTCATTGCGCCTGCTTTTGCCAAACAATAGCACTTGACAACATGATCACTCTATCACTTTGATTTCAGAAGGAGAACATGGAAAGTGAAAAAAGATTTTCTGAATTCCCTGTAGCTCATATTTGATCAAAGAACTCCAGATAAAAGACTGAAAAATTGTTTTAAATATATAATAAAAATTCTCTGTATTTCAACTATCATAAAAGTTACTACAAGAAGAAGACAGCAATCTTCTTCAATATAAATTTTCTGAAACTACAAAGAGGTTTTTATCCAACTGATACCTCTTTAAGAGAAAACTAGGTATAGTTCTGTTTTGTTTTGCTTTGAATTTTACCATCAGCAAAAGTATCACAGGAAATCTATGAATGCATGACAAAACCTGAAATGTATTCAGTGATTCAACCAGTGAATTATTTAAGTTTAGGGAAGAAACTGTTTGGTTTTTTTCCCAATCCCAGTCTTGCTGAAGAGAGTCATAGGCAGCATAGTATTATCTATACCTTCCCTATACAATATGCAGAAACCTGGGTATGTAGCTTATTTTCACATCACTTTTGTCAGTGATCAAAAAAGATCCTCACTTCCTCATGACTCTTGGCATGGCTGCTGGGAAATGAAAGTTGGAAATGCTTGAATAAATTGAATATAGAAGATTTATTCAACAATTGAATTATTTAAGTCTACATAAGGAATGAGACCTGTAAGGCAAAACTTCTGTTTGCAATTCTCCAGGCTTTTTGGAACTTATTTGATATATAATTTCCTTAACTGCTTACTGTGGCATTTGAATCTTATTATTTATTTTTCTTGAAATTACTGCTGCAGGATGACTACTGAAGAAAAATCTACACCAAGACAGGTTTAGTTGATCAATTAGAGCCCCATTTTCTCTCAGCTTTATAAGTGTAAATCAGGTTTAACTATTGACTGCAGCAGTTGCAGTGAAGTTACTCTAGATTTACTGATATAAGCAAAAGCAGAATGGAGTCCCAGAGGTTCTTTTTTGCTCAGGTAGTAATATGAGATGTATTGAAGTGCCAAATGGATGTTTGCCAATGTTTTAATTCTGTTGTTTTGTTTTGTCCTTCACAGTAATTTTAACATTTGTGAATGTTCTCCCTCTTAAGGGGCACAAAAATTATGGTAAAAGAACTTTCAATGAAGATGCGTTTTCTGGTTCTATGCCTCATTTATTCCTCATAAATTTGTGTTGATTTTATATGTGCAGATGAAAGTTGCAAGAAGAAAGGAGAAATCATGAGTCAGAGGACCTGAAGTTAAGAAGTTTATGACTGTGGGATAGATTTGGCTGTGGCTCATTGTATTTCACTTAATTTCACATTGTTACCTCTGCCCTGGTTTTTCCATCTACAAAACTGTTCTAATAATACTGTTGAAAAGAATAATTAATTTATAGAATACATGTTGATCACTCTTTACAGCTACATTGTGCAGAGTGGCTTTACAAGGTGCTTAAAATGAACAACTTTCTGGGAGGCAAGTAGTTTTCTCTACTTTGGTAAATGACAAATTACGGAGTTGGGCGGTTGCTGTTGTCCTTTGGAAGAAGGACATTTACATTTGTTACATTTGTTAACATTTGTTACAATCCAGAAAATAAGCCATTTTTCAAATATTATAATTCAGACTAATATGTCCTGATTTATGTGTTATTTCATAGTAATTCCATGGAGATTTTAAAGCTTCATTGAGAGTGGATGAGCTAGATACTTCTTAAAGCATGATGTCCTAGCTCTTTTAGTAATCCTTAAGCAAGAAGTTCAGGAATCTGGCAGTATCTTTGTAAAGAAGAGTTGAGAATTTGAAATAATAAGGTAAGAGTAAAGTAAGTATCTACTTACCTACACAATTAAGAAGGAAAGTATTTGAAAGATTGCTTTATGGGTTGTGAGATAGATGTCAGAAACAAGACTGTGGTTCGGCTGTGCAATACATTTGAATGTCTGGATTATTCGCATATGCTCATCTCTAATGTAGTGAGCAGGAAAAGTGCCACAGCCTTATATTTGATCCTACCATGTAACTATACATGCACACTGCATAGTCAACTAAAACTAACAGGAAAGGTGGAGAATTGTACAAGGACTGATGCAGTTTTCTGTAGCTTGACTAGAATTATGAATGTTGTAACAAGCCTGGAAAAACGATAGCACTAGTTGCTTATAAGGAAAGCTGACTTAGACCAATCTATTCAGAAGTATGTGAGTAATTTGTGGGGTATTTGATAATTATTATTTTCTGTTTTTCTGTTTTTCAGGAGGGAGGTATAATATAGGAAACAACAAAGTTAAACCTTTCTGTGTTACTTCTGTCATGATTTGAAGATACGAATGTCAACCAGCCTGTAAGAGAAACCTGCAGGTACACCGAGTTGCCTTGTCTTTGTTCACTAGAGCTTTCATGCACTGTTAAATCTAAGTAAACACATTTACAGGAACATAAGGCCGAGGTAACTTCTTTGACCATGGTTTCAGAGACTGCCACAGGTGACACAGATTAGCCATTTGTGATCTAGCTTCAGCAAGGAACCATACAGTTCAAAGTAGGAGCAAATGCATCCTGCTAAGATTCATCCTCTTCTAAGAAGCATAGCCTTTTTATTACAGAGCACTGCAGATTGAGCTAAATAGCTAGACAGAAATTTAAAAGATATCTACATATATTTATCAAAACTGAGCTTTTGTGGGTAAATGAAAAACACTATTTGACAGAACTGATGAAGATTTCTTGAGTCTAGGATTAAATTCTGGTCTCTGAGAGTCTCACTGACCTAGATAATAACTGACATGTCAGAATGTGCTTGGAGAAGATAGAAAACAAGTTATAGGTTATTGATCTCAATTTTTTTTTTTTCTTTTATTCACCTAAGTACTAAGAAATCAAGGAGATCAAGTTTTGATTCTGCGTCAGAATAAAAACTAATTTTGAAACAATCTTTTTTTTCATTAAATGGAAATGTTGTTTTCCAGACAGCTCTAATGAGCTGTCATCATAATAACAAATTATATGCTCATGAGAATTCCTACACAACACTGTGAAATAGAAGTTTTATATGAGATTCAAAAAAGCATTCTAAGTTTTGATATATTTCCAAATGGCCTGACTTCATTCTTTCTTCAGTTTAGTTTTTCAAAATATGCATGACATAAATGAATGAAAAGATGAGGGTTTTTTTTCATATGTTCATCCATCCAAAACAGGCTTAGAATGAAAAATCTGTTTCAGTATACTCTGTAACAAGGATTGAAATAGATTTAGTCAAGACAACAGTTTACCTCTAGTAGGGGTGGATCTAACACCTGTAACACTGGATAACAGTTGATACCAAACATGAGTTTACATGTCTATAGCTTTTTATTAAAATTAAACAGACTTAGCATTGTGTTAAGTGAAACAGAATCATACGCTTTCTTTTTAGGAATATATTCTACTCATCTACTCTTCATCCTTCACTCACCAAGTTTGGCTTTAATGTACTGGTTCTGCGCATGCGTAGGGGCAGTTGCAAGCACAAATACCAACTGGGCGATGCATGGGTAGATAGCAGCCCTGTAGAGGTATTGGTGGATGAAAAGCTGAGCATGAACCAGCAGTGTGTATTCCTACTCTAGAAAGCTAATCAAATCCTGGGATACATGAACAGACAAGCAGACAGCAGGCCCTGATGGCAAAAGGAAGACAGGAGTATTTCTTTCTCAATTCCTTATTTCCATTTCTGTTTCTTTAGAGAATATTCATTATGTGCTGAAAACATCTCTGAAAACATGATTCAGTGTCTCTATGATCTAACATGGGAATATGAGCAAGTCCTGACTCCTGTATTAATAAATATTATTTATACTAAAGGAAACAATTTTACTGGAGAAAGTTAAACTATTTCACAAACTTATGAAGACTGTTATGGTTATCTTTAAGATTGGGAAGACATGCATCTTGCTGGTCCTGTGGGTTCTAATTGACAGGAGGATGAATACGAACAAGCAGTGTGCTCAGGTGACTAAGAAGGCACATGGCATCCTAGCTTATATCAGAAATAGTGTGATCAGCAGGAGTAGGGAGGTTATTGTTCTCCTGTATTTGGCACTGATGAGGCCACATCTTGAGTATTGTGTCCAGTTTTGGGCACCTCAATACAGGAGAGATGTGGAGGTGTTCAAGCAGCTGCAGAGGAGGGCAACTAATCTGGTGAAGGGCCTGGAGAATAAAGAGGAAAGACTGGAAGAGCTTCAGCTCTTCAGTCTGAGGAAGATGAGGCTCAGAGGAGACCTCATCACTCTCTACAACTACCTGAAGGGACATTGTTGAGAGGTTGGTGTTGGTCCTGTCTCACAAGGAATTAATGATAGAACAAGAGGGGAATGGATTAAAGTTACAACAATGTAGGTTTAGACTGGATGTTAGGAATTTTTTTTAAATTTTTTTTTAAGGGTGGTCAGACACTGGAATGGGCTTCCCAGGGAGGTGGTTGAGTGGCCATCCATGGATGAGTTTAAAGATCATTTGTATGAGGTGTTGAGGGATATGGTTTAGGGTGGAGCTTGTAACATGGAGTAGATGGTTGGACTCGATGATCTCAGGGGTCTTTTCCAGCCAGAGTGATTCTGTGATTCTTTGCTGTAACTACTTAATACCCACCTGGATATGTTCCTGTGTGACTTGGTCTAGGTGATCTTGCTCTGGCAGGGGGATTGGACTAGATGATTTTTCAAGGTCGCTTCCAGTGCCTAATGTTCTGTGATTCTGTGATACTAAGAGACAACATGCTGAACCTTGGTTATTCAGGGTTTTAGGACTATTCCAGACTGACACTGACCTGAGATGATGTTAACCTGCTTTGTTGTTAACAGTGGTCATATTGTCAAGCTCTTCCTGAGTTGTTTCAGCTTAACAGTTATAATATTATATATGGTGAAGATCTGACAACAACTGTAATTACCAAGTAAAAAATAAATCCTTTATATTAATTTAAGCTGAGGAAATATACTGAATTACTTAAGCCTATACCTAATTTAAGATAATTTCAGTTTGATAGGAAACAATTAATAAAGAGCAAGGAAACTATTAGAAGACTTATAAAAATATCTCCAAGAACATCCACAATGAAGATGGTTGAAATCCAAATCATAATTCAATTTATATGTTTTACTGTTTCATCACCCCTTAAATTCCTATTATTCAGGGAAACTACTCTGATTGCCTGTTCTCGGCTAACACAGATACTTATTTACTTTGGAATTCAGAGGCACCATCAGTAATGCCCAGCTGTCACAAATTCAAGAACAAAGATCTGTTTTTTCTTGTTCTCCCAGCCACATTAAGACAGAAATTCAGCAGAAATAATAACATTGAATTAATAAAGCAGAAATAATAACATTGAACGCTTGGCTTCGAGACTGGTGCCTCCAGCAG
>VXBP01006699.1:0-25121 GCA_013400115.1 Rhinopomastus cyanomelas | reverse complement strand
TGTCCCTCCAATTCCAGAGCCTCATATCTGTTGTGCAAGGGCAACCAGGAAGTGGAAGGGGAGGGAGGCTGTGGTGGGTGTCGCCTCTCTCTCCGATTAGGTACCTGCTTCCATTCCCCCTTACTTCTTTGGTTATCTCTGTTTACCTGGCTGCAAGAGAGGAGGGGNATGGCTGGACCAGACTAGGTAGTTTCTTAGTAATATCTCTGACCCTGGCCCCGGGGAGGCAGCAAACTTCCCTGTGGTATGAGTCAGCCCAGCATATGGGGCCCTCAGCTCCTCTGAGAAGGGAGTCACCAATTACAACTACTCTTCTTTGTTTCTTTTTTTGAGAAAGTCTTGATACATGGGGGAGATTGGCTAGTCCTGGGTGACTCCCCCAATGGACCTTCATCCCCATCATCGTTAATTTGTCCCTCCAATTCCAGAGCCTCATACCTGTTATGCAGGGGCAACCAGGAAGGGGAAGGGGAGGGAGGCTGGGGTGGGGGACGCCTGTCTCTCCGAGTAGGGACCTGCTTCCATTCCCCCTTACTTCTTTGATTATCTCTGTTTACCTGGCTGTGAGAGAGGAGGGGATCCTCTTCTAATGGAGCCTCTGCTTTCTGTTCTGTCCTAAAGGATGGCAGGGCTTGACTCCACCAGTCTATCTCCCTCTCACATTCCCTTATTGACCTGAGCCTTTCAACCTCATCCTTTAGCTCAGCCACTAGGCTGAGCAGATCATCCACCTGGCCACACCGGACACAGGTGCTACCTCCATCCCCCTTCAATGGCAGTGCTAGACTCTGGCATTCTCTGCAGCCAGATACCTGGACACCAACGTGCTCCTGCAGGTCCTCTGTCTGGCTCTTCGTGCTCTTCTCCGCAGGACATTTAATAGCCCTGGTCACAGCAATCACTGCATTTGTAACTTTATAAGCTGCTTTTTTTTTTTTTTAGTCAGTTAGAAGCCTCTAGCAAAAAAGAGAAACAGCCCGCTTTCGCTTTTAAACCAGCCCGCCCCCTAGCTGCTGCCCGGCAAATCCGTGCAGCCGTGGTGAACAGCCGAGCCCCAAAATGGTGACTCTCGTTCATAGCTTTCGCTTTTAATAAATTAAAAGGATTAAATAATTGCAAAATTTATGCTGAATGTTTTCCATGACTATTGTAAAGTTTAGCGTAGATTTGAGAGTGATTTCACTTTAGGCAATAATGGTGATGTGTGTATATATACATATATGATGTGTGTGTGTGTATATATATCTTTGTATACATGTATAGGGATTGTTAAAGACATATTGAAAGGTTTAGAAATACAAAGTTTTAGAACCGGTAAAATTAACATTGTGTGGTAGTTTCCATCATTGATTTCTCTTTCAGGTGAACTGCAAGCTCTTTGTATTTAATAAACTTTCGTTAACATGGACTGAAAGAGGCAGAGGATCCCTGAGGCTTAATGACACTTCTAGCAGTAAACATGGAATGTTACAGTCAAGGCTAAGTAAGAATTAAATAATGAAGTAACACATACACAAAACACAGTAACTTGTTCTGGCCAGTATAATTTCACTAAAGAGTATTTGAAGCTGACTACCTAGTTTTTTAATTTAATTTAAATCAGCATTGCCTGATAAAGTTATCTGTGTTACAAACCGAGGCACTAGGCATTTTTCAGCCAGTTTGTACACTTGCACTTGCATACTTTGTAGGTTCTGTGTATTTGTACCGCAAAACATCTTTAGCTTAGTCACCAGTCTGACAGTTTGCCCTTTGTCAGTTTTGCTTTTCCAGAAGCGTTGTTTCAGGTGCCTTCTGCAATGCTCTTTTTTACTTTGCTGTCATTTTTTTTTCTACTAATTTGCAGTTTCAGCAGATTATGTGCTTTGTATGCCAGAGGTATTCAAAGAAACAAACATATTTTGGAAATTAAAAAAATATCTGAAAGAAAAATCTCACCATGTCAGGTTTTGCATGAAGTTTCAAAGAGTAATTTCTGAAAACAGTGGTTGTACACAAGCGCTAGAGAAAACAGCTCCAGTAAAAATGAAGATGGTTCCCATGACATATCTTGTAAACCTTACTTTAGTTATGCGAAATCAAGGCAGCCTGAGACTGATTCTCAATACCCGAGTCTGGGACCAAATGGTTATAAAAAGAGCAAACAGAACAAGCCTGTGCTTCACTGCAACAGACCAAGAGGACCATTCTATTCAAGTATTTCTAATTCAGGTAAGCATTCTCATTTCACCTGAGATTCTGAACAGTTTTAGCAAGTGGCTTTTGATGCTCTGTCAGGCTATGCTTAGCTGGTACCTGGTTCACATACTACTGATGGAATGGATCTCAGGCCATTCATATGCAGCAATTATTCTTTCTTACAGAAGCTACAGTCAAAGAATTTCTGCGCAGGTAGTTTCATATCACTAAGTTACTTTAGTACAATGCAGTGCCTTTCTGTCATGGTTTTTGACAGGCTGCTTGCAATAATCCATCCAATGTAGGGCCTCCATTTGCAGTGTCACCTTATGTAAGGTAATAGTCTTGGGAATCCTGGTTTTCTTTAGCAAGGGCTGATAATCTGAGGATGAAAATGTGGTGAAGTCCTTTGCTAATAAATGCAGGACATATGTCCTGCACTGAGACATGAACACATCCATGTGAATTTAAGGATGTCTTTCCCAGCAGAGCTTTCTAGAAGAGTTCAGCCTCCTGAGAAAGAAAAATAAATTGCACCTTTTTCTTTGAGGTTCCACTCTCTGTCCCTGTTTACAACTTGCCCAGGGCAAGATGGCTGCTGTAATGCTTAATCCATTGCCATGTGTCTCTCTCTGTACTAAGATGAGGAAAACATTGAAAAGCCAGAAACTATAAACTCTTAGGCTTGACTTAACTGCTCTAAGACAGCTGTTCTAGTTCACAGAGTCAAAAAAATTTCACAAGTTGCCATAGAAACTTCACAATGCCTCAGACAAGAAACCTCCTCAAATTCAAACCACAACAATATAATATGAAACCAAGACACATTACATCTTGTATGTGTGTGATAAAGGTTTTGGAAAGCTGCTACCACAGTCAGCACAAAAGTGGTTGGTATCCTAGCTGGTGTCCAGCCAAACAACAAGATTCTTCAGTGTAGAAGGTAAAGTGGCCATTATGTGACACTCAGCAGGCATTGTCAAACCCTTGGCACATAAATCAGACTGGTCTAGTAGTCAGTGGAGCCTGATCCTCCAAGGTACCATAAAATATTTAAATTGCTTTTTCCCATGCCACATGAATGATTGATAGGTTTCATTCACAGATATCATTCCAAGGGCTTCTCATGAGTGAATGAGAGGAATCTTATGATGCTGAGTACAGTCCACAAGACTCCATTAGGTTTGTCTTGTAGTAGTCTCCGAGGTTTGCATGTAGGTGTGACCTTGCCCCCTTCCGTCATGCTTGTTCCTTCCTCCTTTCTTTTGGTAGCATTGGAATTTGTCCAGCTGTGTGTTCTGCAGGTCATGGAACTGATCTGGTGCTTTTTTTTTCCATTTTTTAATCTGATTTTTTCATTCTGCCGTTACCCTAATGGTGGTAGTGGCACAATGGAGAGGGTAGAAATGACAGGTTAGAGGATCTGTGGAGGTAAATTCACCCCTCTTGGCAGAAGGCAGAGTTCATACTGTTTTTTGAAAGGATAAGTAGAAAGCTACTAATAGAAATTTATCAGACCGAGTAACTGCTGTCTGTGTATTTACGACTTTCATTTCCTGAAAAGCTGTGCTATCTTGAAAGTTTGGATTTGCCCACTGAGACTTTCATTTAGCTCTGACTTGCTTTCTTTTTTGCGCGGCTGCAGGGAGAGAACTGTTCGCTCCTGCAAGTCTGGGAAGCTCAGCATGCAACCCTGATTGGCTGCTGCTTTCCAAATCACATGGCTTTTCCATCTGTACACACTGAAATGTGTAATTCCATCCAGACAAGTCATATTTCTTCATAGTGCCAAATGGTACAAATAGAAATTACTCTGCATGATGCCCAGAAGTGGAGAACTGGGCTGCTGAAGACTATATGCATTTAGTTACTCTCTGGCAGATGATCTACTTCATAAGAAAATAAGAAGTACTCTCCTGTCGCTTCTGACTGCCCACATACAGTGCTTTGAGGAATCTTAGCCATTTTATATGGTCTGTTCACCTCACTGACCCCCTGTGTCTATAGCTGTTGTATTAGGCACATGAGAGCCTGCACACCTGCTTGTTTTCTTTGCTATTTTATGAAATTATTGCCCCCAAATTTTTCTAATTCCTTTAAAAGAATTTATTACTATATTGTCAGCTTGTTGTTTTTAGTTTATAGTGCCTGTTCCCACTTTTCCGAGGCAGCAAATTATAGAAGTTCCGTGGAGAAGTGCTGAACCTTTACTACTTTCGTTAAGCACATCCTAGTGCGTTTATTGTGTGGTCTGATGAGCAGACATACCACATTCAGTTTATCCACCACTTTGGTAATATTTAAAACCTTAGTTATTCCCCTTTTTTATCCCTGTCTTCAGACTGTGAAGTCTCAACTCTTCATAAGACAGTTTCACCACACCCTTGATAACTTTTTTGGTGTCCTTTATCTCTTTTTATTGTTCTATATCCTTGAAATGTGATGACCAGAACAGAACACAGTACTAAGGACACGCCAGCTCTGAGGGTTTTTGTACTGTCAGTGTTCTGCCTTGTGTAAGTCTCAATTGCCTTTCTTGATGATGCTTTCTTATTTTCAGCAATAGCAGCAGAATTAATGGTATTCTTAAATTTTATAATCACAAATAATTTCTGCAGTTAGGCTTTAAAATTCTTATTTACTATGCAATACATACAGGACCTTTGCAATGTTTTCTTACTTCAAAAATAACATTCAGGAATGCTCTGGAATATCCAGTACTTTGCAAAAATGGAGCCATTCTTAAGAGGAAATAGAACAACCCCAGGTACCAGTATAAGCTGGGGACTGACCTGTTGGAAAGTAGTTTAGGAGAAAGGGATCTGGGGGTCCTGCTGCACAGCAGGATGACTATGAGCCAGCAGTGTGCTCTTGTGGCCAAGAGGGCCAACAGCATCCTGGGGTGGATCAGAATGGGGGTGGCTAGCAGATCAAGAGAGGTTCTTCTCCCCCTCTACTCTGCCTTGGTGAGACCACACCTGGAGTATTGTGTCCAATTCTGGGCTCCTCAGTTCAAGAGGGATGTGGAGCTGCTGGAGGGAGTCCAGCATAGGGCAGTGAGGGTGATGAAGGAAGTGAAGCAGCTCCCTTAAGAGGAAGAGGCTGAGGGAGCTGGGTCTCTTTAGCTTGGAGAGGGTGTGACCTCCTGTTGCAGGGGGATTAGACTAGATGATTTTTCGAGTTCCCTTCCAGTCCCTAATGATTCTATGATTCTGTGATTTTTTTTAAGCCTATATTTCTTGTAATTATAGAGAAGATAATAAACTGCCTATTGCACTTAAACTTGACATTATTTGTATTTAAATTTATTTTCTGAAAAGAATTATTAAGGTTGAATTTAAAATGAGTTGCTTTTATTAACAAGGGCAAAATACAGCTCTTTCATATACTTATCAGTGAACTTCTCTGTGGAATATAGACATTTTTCTTGGTTATCTTCTATGCATTTTATGTTTTGCAGGCAAGCTCAAAAGATGCTGGACACTTGTATACAGCCATACATCACCGCCTCGTAGCATTGCGAAGCTTTGCTGAGTCAGAGTCAGCTGCTAATCAAGTAGACACAGAGTCCAAACTAGCTTTTCAGCCATTAAACTGTGATAGTGATGATGAAGATGATTCAAAAATAACTCAGATGAGCACCAGTGGATCTGGTAAGCAGAAGACTTCTTGGGAATGCTGTAATTATTTCAGGATATTTTCATGTAAACAATGAAAATTGTATTTTCTGTTTTTTTCATGCGGACTATAAATTTCATTTCATGCAGATGAGCCTTTTCAGGTAGGAGAGGGTAACTCATTTTAGAATTTTAATTTACTACTGTTAAAACACAAGGTTTTGCAAGATCAAGTATCTATGTGTCCTCATAGCAGTGGGATATGCTTTTAACAAGAGGCTGAGGGTTAAGAAATTTTTATATTGTCAAGATTTACCTAAAGATTTTTTCAGCAGATGTCAGCAGAAATGACTAGAGGTATTGTGATACTAGTTGTTCCTTGAGTGAATCAGAGTTGAGTCCACTAACTCAGTGCTTTTAGATGGTTACTGATGGCTTGAAGCATAATGTATTTAGTATGCATTTGTTATATATGCATTGGTTATAGTATTGGTAATATTAAGGTATTTAGTATGCAGTGGTTAACTTAATTTAAAACATCAGTTCTTGGCCAGCTGTAGTAACTACCTCATTGGGAAATTTGCAAGTCAACATTTATACAGCTTTCTTAAACATTAAAAAGAAAAGGTATGCTCCTCAAGGTAAGAATGCAATTAGAACAAGATAAAAGGGGCAAGCTGCTGTCTTTATCCTTCTCTATAAGATGTTAACATAGCCCACATTAAGGTTGGTGTCACATTTGCAGAGAGCAAGGCAGAAACAGCTGTCAGACAAAGGACAAACTCTATTTCTGGGGCACGATCATGTGCTTGTGCCAAACTGTTGCAGCACACACAGGAACTGCCAATTATGTTTGGTTTCCTAATACAAGGATTACAGAAGGCATGTTTGAGTTGTTGATCATAAGATTAGTTTCCCTCTGCAGCTAAGTAACATACTGTCCTCATACATGCTTTGTTTCAACAACTATTTCAACCAGAATTAAGTCAAGTACCATCCTTAAGGAAAAAGTCCTATTTCTCCCTTGGGTGGATTGCAGTTTACCGTGCTGGTTCCTAACATCAGTTGTTGCTTAACTGCCTTTCAGTGGCATTCAGTGCTCTTAACAAAGCATGATACTCTTATACAACATTTTTGCACAAATACCTTTTTTCCTTTCTGGAAACAGGAAAATTGTTAGCTCTGAAATCTGTCTGGATTGCTCCCAGATAATCAGACAATCACTCTGTAAATCTTACTTACTCTCTGTTGACTTTGCTGAGAGTTTCTGCCAACTTGAAAACTCCAGATGGAGCTTTATTTCATTCCAGAGTTATTGATGATAAGAATTTTTTGTTCTTTTATGATAAATAAAAGAACAAGAGAAAAGGGAATGTCAAAGCAGTGTAAGAACACAAGTTAAATATTTATTTTGATTTACAGACTTCTGATACAAATATTGAGACGATAGTCAGCAAACTGATTCTGAGATACTAGTATATGGTGCTGCTTTTTCATGACCTTTATATTATAAGCATGTGTCCTTCATTCTTGTCAGTTCCTAACAGCACTTTCAAAAATCTTTTAAGAGTTCTTTTTTGAAGGTGTCTAGCATTCCCTGTTTATCTTATAGTCTTCTATTATTCTCAGAGCTACAAATTTTTAGTTTTCTGTATGTTTCAGTTAATGGTGTCCAAGTCCCTCTTTACATGCACACTTTCACATCTTACATACGCCTGTCCCTGCAACTTCCCCTGCAACTTCATTTGCAAAACAGGAAGAAAAATCATGGTTTCTGAAGAGGGTGCCATCAGTTTCAAATACCAGCACAGAAATCAGATACTGCATAATTAAGAGCATTTATTTAAATTTTTAATGTTTATGCTTTCATTTTCATTAAAGAATGGACATAAATAAGTCATCTTTTGAGTAATGTAACTCAGTTTCAGAGATTATTTCTTGTCAACAAATACTTAAATATTAGGAAGTGTTCTCTGTGACTGCTTCATTACAAGAAATACAATTAGAAAGTATGCTTGCATTTTATAGCTCTATTCAACATCTTTTTTGATGACCTAGATTGAATCTACCCTTAGTAAATTTGTGGATGACACCTTGTTGGGGGTGTTGATCGGCTGCAGAGGAAGAAGATGCTGCAGAAAGATCTAGACTGGCTGCGTCAATGGGCAGAGGCCAACAGGATGAGGTTTAAAAGGCCAAGTGCAGGGTCCTACATTTTGGCCGCAATAACTGCCTGCAGCACTACAGACTGGGCAATGAGTGGCTGCAGAGCACCCTGGCAGAGAGGGACGTGGGAGTGCTGGCTGACAACTGGTTGAACATGAGCCAGCAGTGTGCCCATGTGGCATCCTGACTTTTATCAGGACTAGTGTGGCCAGCAGGACCAGGGATGTAATTCTCCCCCTGTACTGGGCACTTGTGAGGCCTTACCTCAAGTACTATGGGCAGTTCTGGGCCTGTCACCTCAAGAAAATATTGAGGTTCTGGAGCAGGTCTAGAGGAGAACAACAAGGCTGGGAAAGGGACTGGAAGGAAAGTCTGATGTGCAGTGGCTGAGAGGGCTGGGGGTATTTAGCCTAGAGAAGAGGAGACTCGGGGGACCTTATTATTCTTTACAACTACCTGAAGGAAAGTTGTAGACAGCTGGGGGCTAGGCTCTTTTCCCAGGCAACTAGTGATAGGACAAGAGGGCAAGGCCTGAAGCTGTGCCAGGGGATGGTTAGATTGCATATTAGGAAGGACATCCTCACAGAAAGGGTGACCAGACATGGAAATGGAGTGCCCAAGTTTGTGATGTAGTCCCCATTCCTGGAGAGGTTTAAAGACAGACTGGATGTGGCTCTTACTGCCATGGTCTAGGTTATGGTGTTAGGTCATAGGCTGGGCTTGATGATCTTGGAGGTCTTTTCTAGCCTCAATGATTGTGTGATTGTGTTGGTCTGAAAAACTCTGATGATAGTTGTTTATACAGATAATTCCCTTCTTGTTAATCAGTTCCCTTGATTATGCTATATATTACATGATGCTTTAAAAGATATGAAAAAACAGAACAGAATAATCTTTAGTTCTAGACACCAAAGAAGAAGGCAAATACGATATACCAAAAATCTCATAAGTAATGTAGTTATGAACTAGTAGTAAGTAAAGTGTTATGAACATTAAAGTGATCCTGTATATTTGTAAGACATTTTTGTAAGAATTTTTTACTCGTGATTTTCCACTGTAACATCCACAGGATGTTAATACTGTACAATATATAAGATAGTAAAGATATTTCTGCCATTTTACAAATTCAGTATAGGCATTTAAAATTTATGAATAAAATTGCTTTATTTTGAAGCAGAAATACTAATTTCATAAAGTCCACCAAGAATAAGTTGCTCTACCTGATATTTTTACCAGATCGGTATTTTACCAGTAACAGCTTGGGCATTTTTACCAACAATTTGCTCTGTAACTCTAAGTAGACAGAAACAGAACAATTTATCTTTAAACACATTTTGGGAGTGGATGAGAGCAGTAACTCTCTGTGAAGTAGTTCTGTTTTCCCACTGCCCACAAAATGAGCTACAGAGATGAATTTAGATTTCAGACTTCTTGCTGTCAAGCAAATATCTTCTTCCCTTGCTTTCACTGCTAATTCATTTCACTGCTAAACGTTGTAAGCATGTTTTCCTCTAGTTTTCTTCCTAATATCTAGCTGAGGACAGTCTAGCAAAATTCTTAATTTCAAATATTTTTTTTCTCAGTTGATAATGTAACAAAACAATGAAAAATGCTGATATGGCAATGTGTGAATGATTGGACCAAAAGTGCTTCCTTCTTGGGGGAATACCACTGGCTTCAGTTGCATAACTCCTCTTTTGTTTTTTCTCTCCACACACTTACAGTCCTTACACTCCTTCTGTGCAGAAACGTGTAGTATAGCTGCTTCAACAAACAGAACAGAGAATTGCCCTTAGCTAGACATCTAGAGTGGCCTAGTAAGGAAGCATGGCCTCCTGGTAAACCTCCAGTTGTACGCAACCCCTGGGGATAAAGAGGATACTATAGGTCTGTGCCTGAGGTTTGTTCTACAATGAGTAACAATATCAAACCATTGCCATTGCCTCCTCCTCCTGATAATAGATTCCAGCCATTAGTTTGGGGCTTTCCTGTGTGCTAGCAGAGCTGTGTCAGATGTGCAAAGTCTTCTGACTTCTGTTTTTTAAGCACCTTGACTTTAGGCACAAATTCAGCATATAGGAATGTTGAGTTGTACAGCTAATACACATAAATACCATAGGTAGTTATTGGATAGACAGTTATCTAATGTAGACACAGTGCAGCTCTTGCAGTGTGCCAATCTCTTTCCACTGGGAGCACAAATAAGCTGCCTATGGCAGGCTCAGAAAGTCATCCTGCTGGTAGAACTACACATCTGAGTTTGGCAGGTGATCAGAAGTCAGTGGCTAGACCCAAAAGTGACAGAAATGTTACTCCATGCATCTGACGTTTTTAAGAGATTTTTCCGTGTTTTCTTCATAGCCATAAAGAGATCCTGTCTTTGACCCAAGGAATGCATTTGTTTGCATTTAGAAGCAGCTCCATTGTGGTTCTCAGACATTGTGGAGGGTCTTTAAAGTGTCACAACCACATTCATATTTATAAAGAAATGTTATTCTTTGATAGACATTAGACATTTCCTTTACAGAGGGTTATGGAATGCTGGGGTGTATTAGGAAGAATGTGGCCTTGTTCCTTGTCTGATTTTGAAGGAATTTGTTTATTTGTAATCCTGGGGAGAATAGAGAAGCTGGAAAAGTACACATGAGCAACAAGGATGAGTGTCACTACACAAAGAAATGTTTTATATATTATTTCCTGTACTTCACCAGAACAGCTTCTCTTAAATCTTCTCCTAACTTCTTCCTGATTGAGGGATCCTCTCATTTGATTAAGGTACTCTGGCACTGAAATTTAATTTAGAGATGCTGGAGCTGAGGACTAGGCAAATACCAAGAAGTCTCTCCACATGTACCCATAGACCATTAGAGCAAATGATAGTATGAAAAGATATAATGTGTCCCATATGGATCCACTAAGAATTGTGTGGATTTTGGAGACTGTTGTTATGGAGAGCCAGGCAGTATGTCACAGAACTGCAATGTTTGTTATAGAGATATTTTTCTAGTTCACTATACACATACCTCTCATGCTGGCTTCATTAGGACTCTCTCATCGTTTAGTGCTTATCAAGATTTAAAACATTATGAGAGCATTTTTCATATTGGGTCAAATACATCTAAAGTTCTTAAAGAAACTAGTATTCAGCAACTGAAAAAATGATCTCGGTGTCATGTAGTGATAGGACAAGGGGCAATGGTTGTAAGCTGGAACATAGGAGGTTCCACATCAACCTGAGAAGGAACTTCTTCACGGTGAGGGTGATGGAGCACTGGAACAGGCTGCCCAGGGGGGTTGTGGAGTCTCCCTCACTGGAGATATTCAAGACCCGACTGGACGGGTTCCTGTGTGACTTGGTTTAGGTGATCCTGCTGTTGCAGGTGGATTGGACTGGATGATCTTTCGAGGTCCCTTCCGATCCGTAATGATTCTATGATTCTATGTTTCTTTTCAATTTAATTAACATTCTTATTATATTTTAAGGATTCCAAATGATTAATCTAATGCACACACATAAACCTGATAGTGCATATAACTGAGGAAGGTTTAAGAACCACCTCTTTGTTGGGAGTCCAAGTTGCTGTGTCTTACCAGCACCAACTCTCTGACTAGCTTTAAATGCTGTCATATCAGGAAGATATGTTGAATTTCTCACAGTTTACTGAACATCTGTTATGAAGTGTAAAGATAGCGTTCCCCTTATAGCATGAGATGATTTGCATCCCAGACACACTGTCCTGTCTAGATATTGGAATGCTTAGTCCTTATATGCTTGTCTTTATTGACTTGGTGGATTACAGGCTTCATTCACTATTCACATGCTCAAATATTTGTGAATAATCTTGTGTTATCTAGTTAGATATTTACTAAACCAGGAACTGATCATATTGAAACTTTAACCTACTGCTTTGCTATTATGAAATGCTGGATTGTTTCAAAGCATGAATATGCCCAAATAAGCAATATTTTAAAAAATTCTTTTTCAGATCATTCAAGATGAAGAGCAGTCAGACCGTAGTCTGCTCATGGCATCTACCAGAAGTTACAAGCGCATGATTGGGACCTAACCTTCCCAAAATGTCTAAGCTGACTTAGTCTCTGAAGGGAGGAAATCAAATGCATTTTACTCTGTGAGTTTTAAACAAAGATTAATTTTAGGGAGAGCTTAAGTTTAATATATTGAGAAAGAACTTTGGATGCACTTTTGAAGATTCCAGCTGGCCAGGTCTGCACTGAGATAGGACTGATAAAGTGTCTTGTGACACACAAGAAGTGTTACAAATGCCTCAGTTTTTAAAATTGAATGTATTTAGATGCATTATTACAGTAAGGAATCCTATAGGAAATACATGTTTATTCATCACATTGATGGATAGAAGTGCATAACCATGAACTAATTATATATGCGAAGAAATACTTGTTACTTTTCATTTGTTATTTAAAAAATAAATTTGAAAGCTTTAAATTTGGCTTAACTGAAAACATGAACTTAATACTGTGTGGCAACATCCTGTTTGCAAGTACAAGAAGAATTGTGAGTGGCAGGTTAGCATAACCAAGGCCTACAGACTTCATAACAAGCTTGGGGTTTTTTTTCCTGTTAGTTGTCCATTTGATATACACAAATAAATGCATGCACAGTATAACTGGGTGCCTGCATATAACTTTATCTAAAATGTGTGAGATTATCTAAGATTACTCCTGCCTTAACTCAAGCTATCCCTAAACTGCACAATCCCTTTAAATTGATACACATACTAATGTATGCAGTAAATCCAGCAATGCCAAAGATCCATACACCTTGGAAGAGTTATTCCACAAACTACTTACTGCCTTTTACCCAACCATTCTCATGAGGAATTACAAAAATAACTTATTTGTAATGCTACCTGTGAATAGAGACTATTCATAAGCCCATGTACAGGACAGACAGCATTTATGCTTTGTGTTTTCTATTAATTCTGTCAAAAGATAAAGAAAATATTCTGTGATCATTTTACTGCAACTCTTTATTGCCTTGTGTGTTGTTGGCTACCAGATACTATCTCTCTCATCTTCAGAGCTGAAACAATGTTCTGAAATACCTGAAGTGTTTCTAATAAAGATATTTATAATAATTTCTTAATCTTAAAAGTTGCATTGCATCTGAGGAGTCAAATTACAATTTAGTTTTCCCATCTGAACATACATGTGAAGTTGGAAAAATACCAACTTTTTCCTGAATTCCCAGTTCCTTGTCAAGATTAGCATCCAGAGCAAGCTGAAGTAGCACCTGGATTACACTAGATCCTAAATAAATATTCTGCCGAAATCATTACTTGTTTGACATGGATTTAGCATTTGGATGACAGTAAGCTGAAATGGGACTGGACTTTTGCCTTTGGGAAAAGGGTAGTTCCTTAGCAGAGCACCTGTATGAAACAGTAAAGCAGTGGGATTTTCTTTGAAACTCTTTAGGCTGACAGTAGCAATGTTTTTCCGTAACTAGCTGTACATTGTGTCCTCTTCAGCCACCTGATGTCCTGACTGCAACAATATCTGCATCACTGACCTTATTTTGTTGCTGCAACTCACGCTCAGGAACAAAGCTTCATGTCATAAAAACTTCTGGTGTTGTAAACCACAGTGGCCCTGTGTTTAGCAACAGGTCATGGTGATAACTTTGCCCTGGAGTTCAGGTGGCTTAAGTCCTGAATGCAGAGTTTGATTTCAAAGTCTGTCCTGATAATGAAACATGAAACAGGATTTAAGCACCTCGGTGTCATCATATCCCTCAAAATTGTACTAGAGCTGTAAAATCCTTGGCAAATGAAGGAGTGTTCCAGAGGAGACACAACGGAATTTTTGCAGACTCTGGACTTCCATTTGGTCATTCGTTCCTACAGCATAAGGGACAAGGCTTATGATAATTGAAAAAACTGTCTCTGATCTGCCTTTTCCCAAGATCATCACATATATAAGTGTGCCCACAATCACAAATGCTCTTTCACACACATGCATACCTCAAACATGAAGCTGTGCCTTCCAAAAGATGAGGAAGAAAAGTCATATAACCATTTTGAAGCGCTTCAATACTGTGATAATAAAAATACATGTAGGTGCAGACATATTTATGGTATGGATTTTTACTTGAGATCCTAGTTAGTTATTCTGTTTGGTCTCACTGCACTAAAATGGTTTCTCAAGACTGAAGCTATGCTAGTATGTCACATATTAACTTGGTTTTAAAATGCATTTTAAAATGTAAAGTTCATAGGATCATAGGATCATAGGATGTTAGGGGTTGGAAGGGAGTTGTTTTATAATAGTTAAAGCAACAAGTTTTATGCCTGAAAAATCAACAATTTTCTTTCCATTTAATTTAATTTAATTTCTATCTAACTAGCTGTCTTTTGTCAATTTTGCATCCCAGTCAGAGTTCCCTACAGACAGTTCCTTCCATGCTGCAAAATTTCAAGCAGTTTTCCTAAGGAAACCAGAATTGAACAGTTAATGTACTCAGTCCTTCCCACTCTGAGACCAGTTTTCAGTTTCAGAAGACAGGAATAGTAGGTAGAAAGCTCAGAGGCAGTCTACATTCTTAGTGCAAATTGTCAATTTATGAGTGACAGAACTCAGAGGAAGCCATCCTTTAAGTAAAATGATTCAGGGTAAGCTTGGCATTTTCTGTTAGGCTTGTGGGGCCACAGTCTTTCTGAACACACTGTAGCATCTTCTGGTAGGGAAAAGAAAGGAACTATGGATAGCAGGGACTACTGCAGTCTCAAGTGAGGTATAGGGACATAACCCAAATCTGCATTAAACTAAGATGTCATTAGTTTTGCTGTTTGTAGAGCAACCTGTTTTTCTGTTATTTTAGATCAATGTTATTTGTGTATTTATTTAGTTCTAGCAAATAGATCTAAGAGTTTCTATTTGTTAATAGTGTGTTAAATTTATATATATCATGTTGTGGAGGTATTTTCTGTCTTTCCAAATCTTGTGTCCAGGGTTAGGGCTAGGACCGATACTAGATGAATAACAGTCTCTATTCTCAAAGGAGAAAAGAGAATACGGGAGAGAGACATGCACTGGAAAGCTAAAAGTGCTTTAATGACAATAGCAACAAAATGAAATACATACAAATATATACAACCCTCCTGATGGTAATTACACCATCCTCATGCAGGCACTGAGGAAGTCCCAGACTGGATTCAGCAGCAGGTGGGATTCTGGATCTGGAGTTTGGAAATAGATTCAGGAATGTGCAGATTGAGATCAAAAGTGGAAGACTATACTGAAACCTCCTCAGACACTGGCCATTGAAGAAGAGCTTTGCTCTTATAACTCCTAAGCTTTATAACGACTATGCTGTACATGGACATCTTGTAGGTCGTTGTAGGGTCACCTGTCCTGTCTGCTCCTCCACACAGACACAACCTTTACTTAATGGTGCCCCACCATGGGGCACGGGTTTTAGCAGTGACCTTGGTCTCCGCAGGAGCAACTGTAAGCCTTTCTGTGCACCCAACCCTGTTATTAACTGTTAGTACATCAAGCATTATAACTTGTAAAAGCAGGCACTGTCTGCACAAATATGCTGTTAACTGCAGAAAGTGCAGTTAGCTAGAAGAGACTGAGCTGAAAGGTAAAATCACAGAACATATGTTATGTTCTAACTCAAACCAGGATAACCTTGTCACTCAGGTTTTTATGTTGTGATTTTTGAATTGGTTTTGGTAAACTGTAAGAATAGTTGGGTAATGTCTCTGTTGAATGAATGAGTACAGGGAAAAACCTATAGCACATCTGATACTGCTTTCAATGGCACTGACAGCCTGTATGACAGCCTGTACAACACAGACAGGGAAATTTTCCCTAGCTGGGCGTTAGAGGACCTAACATTGGGTTGATTCTATGATTCCATGTCAGCACCCTTAGGAACATATTCAAATTGCTTCTGAAATGGTGATGTCAGTTGTGTTAGTTCTTTGCATTGATGGTATAGTTTGCTTTACCTAAGCAGAGTGGGAACAAAAATGGAAAAGTAAATTCCTGCTAATTAAAACATAGTCTAATGAATGGACGGACAAGAAAGTTTGTATCTTCTTTTTGGTTTCAAGAGTTAAAACATCATTAATTTTCATCCAAAAGAATTTATTTTGCACTTATATTTGCATTTATTTTGCTTCTTCTGAAGCACCCTTCTCCATTCTGAAATTTATGAAGCAAATTGTGTGACCCAACTATGTAATTGCTGATGAGGGCACATGCGTTGCAAGCATAACAAGACAGAATCTGGGATCAGATTCAGACTACATCTGCTCATGTGTTCATCTACCTGCCTTGTAAGGTTCTGTTACATTTCGCAAGAGACATATTCTCTAAGCATTAGTTTTCCTCTGGATAATCCAAATCAGCAGCTCAAAATCTAGGGCTTAAAATCTGAGGACTCACTTTTGTATAACTTTATCATGCTGGTCTGTTTATCTCCTGTGAATGAAACTAACACACACATTAATACTTTCTTTCAACAAAATGATAGCACTATCTATCATTTTCCAGTACAATTATTACGTAGGGGCACATAAAGTCTCGTGAATGTGAATTATTAGGTTAGTTAATTATGTAACTGGTTACTAATTAAATGATGGCAAGGCAGCATTACATACAGACTTCAGTGAGTAGAAATCAGTTGTCCTAGACTGTAACTGCACTAGAAGCAGTATGTACTACTTCATCTAACATCCTTTTAGATGAAAAGAAGATTACCTGTGGAGACATTATGTACAGGCCTGCTCGTACAGCAATGCATTGCCAGTTTTGCAGTTAATGTAGCAACTTGAGGAGTAAATCAGCATTTACACAGATATTTTTCTGGTCATGGTGTTTTGTAACAGAACATATTGTTTTAAGCTTATTACCTAGGTGCTTTTTTAAAAGTCCTTTGTATAACTTGAAGAATGCAGAGCTCAAGATGTCTGTTTTTCAAAGGATTTGCATCTTAAAATTCAACCTCATATATTATAATTCCTTGGAGTCTAAAATGGGTGTTACTTTGCAGCAGTTTCCTTACTGCAGGCAGTATTAAGGCATTTGCCATTTCGATAAGGCATTTTTAAATACTCTGTGCCAAAAACAAAGTTAGTTGTGGTCAGGCAATAATTTTAGTAGTTCTTGAAATGAGCATTCACCCGAGCTCCACATTCATATCCTATAGAACACCAGGCTAAAAATGCCTGCTATAACTAATTTTAATTCTGAATGGCTGAATCTGTCCCTTAATCCACTGAGCATATTGCTCTGAAGTCACTGAAGATGGGGCACAAACACATCATAGGTCACAACTGTGACTATGTGACTATATCTCAAAATAAGTGTAATTTCACAGATACTTGTGTTCCTGGGTACCAGGTATATGTTCAAATCAAATGGCGTAGTAAGAGAGAGGTTAAGTAGTATCTATTGAATATTTTGTAAGTAGATCCATTTACAGGTTAAATGCAAACAATAATTAACATTCCACAAACTATATGTTATGGAATGTTTGCACCTTTTTTCCACACAGGCAGTGGTTTATCAGATGATCTATGTACCTTTCAGCTGAGCTGTCAGAAGCTACCCCTTGGGAAGCCTGGATGAATCACTTCATGACCAGTACGTCAGCTCTGCTTCCAGAACATTAAGATATCATAGGATCATAGGATGTTAGGAGTTGGAAGGGACCCAAATAGATCATCGAGTCCAACCCCCCTGCCGGAGCAGGACAAAACTATCTAACACAGATCACAGAGGAACACATCCAGGTGGGCCTTGAAAGTCCCCAGAGAAGGAGACTCCACGACCTCCCTGGGGAGCCTGTTCCAGTGCTCTGTGACCCTCACAGTAAAGAAGTTCTCCCTTGTGTTGAGGCGGAACCTCCTCTGCTGCAACTTACACCCATTGCTCCTTGTCCTATCACAGGGAGCAAGTGAAAAGAGCCTGTCCCCCCACTCCTGGCCAGCCTTCAGGTACTTATAAACATTTATCAAATCCCCTCTAAGTCTTTTCTTCTCCAGACTAAAAAGCCCCAAGTCCCTCAGCCTCTCCTCATAAGCCATGCCCTCCTGTCCCCTAATCATCCTCGTAGCCCTCCGCTGGACCCTCTCCAGTAGATCCTTGTCCCTCTTAAACTGGGGGGCCCAAAACTGAACACAGTACTCAAGATGAGGCCTCACCAGGGCAGAGTAGAGGGGGAGAAGAACTTCCCTCGATCTGCTGGACACACTCCTCCTAATACACCCCAGGATCCCATTGGCCTTCTTGGCCACCAGGGCACATTGCTGTGCCATGGTTAACCTGTTGTCCACCAGGACCCCCAGGTCCCTCTCCACAGGACTGCTTTCCAGTAGATCACCTCCCAGCCTGTACTGGTGGAGTTTGTTATTCCTCCCCAGATGCAGGACTCTGCACTTGTCCCTGTTGAACCTCATCTGGTTTCTCTGTGCCCAGCCCTCCAGTCTGTCCAGGTCTCTCTGGATGGCAGCACAGCCCTCAGCCGTATCAGCCAAGCCTCCCAGCTTGGTGTCGTCGGCAAACTTGCTGAGCAGACACTCTGTGCCCTCATCAATGTCATTGATGAAGATGTTGAACAAGACCGGTCCCAGCACCGATCCCTGGGGGACACCACTAGTCACAGCTCTCCAGCTGGACCTGGCACCATTGATCACCACCCTCTGAACTCTATCCTGCAACCAGTTCCTAACCCACCTCACTATCTGCTCCTCCATCCCACACTTCCTCAGCTTGCTCACTAAAATTTCATGGGAGACAGTGTCAAAGGCCTTGCTAAGGTCAAGGTAGACCACATCCACTGGTTTCCCTGAATCTAACCATTCAGTTATTGCATTATAGAATGCTATCAGGTTAGTCAAGCAGGACTTCCCCTTCATAAATCCGTGCTGACTACTCCTGATAACCTTCTTCTCTTCCAAGTGCCTTGAGATGCCCTCCAGCAGGAGCCGCTCCATCATTTTTCCAGGGATGGAGGTGAGGCTGACTGGTCTATAGTTTCCTGGAACTTCTTTCTTGCCCTTTTTGAAGACTGGAGTGACATTGGCTCTCCTCCAGCCCTCAGGCACCTCTCCTGTCTGGCACGATTTGGCAAAGATGATAGATTGCACTAGGGCAATAATATCAGCCAGTTCTCTCAGCACCCTTGGGTGCATCTCATCAGGGCCCATGGACTTGTTAATGTTCAATTTGTGTAGCTGATCCCTAACCCAGTCCACGCTGACTAGTGGGGAGCACTCCCTCCTCCAGGCTTCCTCTCCTTCCTCCAAGTTCTGGGGGACATAGGAGAGTTTGGCCTTAGATGTAAAGACTGAAGCAAAGAAGGCATTCAGCAGCTCTGCCTTCTCTGCATCCTCAGTTATCAAGGCTGCCTCCTCATTCAGTAGCGCCCCTACACCTTCCGTGTTCTTCCTTTTTCTGCTGATGTCTTTGAAGAAGCCTTTCTTGTTCTGTTTTACTTCCTCTGTTTTAAATTTATATTTTAAAATACGTACCCCAGATTTTATGTTTATAATGCTTGCTGTAGGCATTAATTCAAAAGACTGTAATGTAATGGTTGCATAGCTTCAGCGTAAAATACTTAAGATTCAAATTGCCCTAGTGGGTGAAGCTGGTTTGTTTTTCAAACAAAGATTGAAGCAGTTCAATATTAATAGGTAATACATGAAGCACATAATCTTAGAGGAGCAGCAAAATGGTCAAGTAAGTTATAAAATAGATACCATTCAAAACAGAGCTGTAAATTTACAAAACCTCCGGTATCATTTTGGTTTCTGTGATCTTGTATAATCTGCAGATTTATACAATCCAAAAGTTAATTGTTACACAGAATGAGGCATTTTCTGGTTAGCCAGGGAATTAGTACTGTTTAATTACTGCCCTGGTAATCTGGTTTGTGATAGTTTCCCTTAAGTCTAAGCTAATTAGTAGAAGGAAAATCCTCCTACCCCTCAGTAAAGACTGGTTGGAGCTTTTGTAGTATTACACAAGGCAGCGGTTTAGTGGCTTTAGCCAATCCCTAATACAATCTCAGCAAAGCAGTGTGAAAGGGTCCTGTGCTGACAGATGGAACCTGATGGCTCCATCCTCCCCCACAAAAGGGACCACGTGCGCAAATGATTTCACCCTCTGTGAAAATCAAGGTCTGAGTAATCAAATAAAATCCTTCAGTATATTCAGATAACTTGATTACGTTACTTAAAAGTAACACAAGGTCTGTATTTCTTTAACGTGGACTTACAGCACCGACTCATATCTGCCGTGTTCCCCTACGGGCCCTCCTCTGCCACTTCCATACGTCTGATAACGGCCACGGCAGGCACAATAGGCGCCACCACTTTGCTCTTTCAGAACACACAACTTGCTGTATTTTTCCAACTCTCCCAGTCCTTCTCGCCTGACGAGCTTAACATGCGGGCACCTTCTCAGAGAGGTCTCACAGCGGCCCGCGGCACTGCCTGCCTCCGGCATTTTATTTTGCGAACTGTCAGCGCAGGAGGCTAAGCCTCTCCTGCCCCAGGAGCCCGGTCGCGTGGTCCCAGCCCAGCAACTCGCAGTGGCAGCAAAACTGCGGACAGCCGCGGCCGCCTACGTGACCCACGCCCCGCCCCACTCGCCGGACTGCCGTTGACATGGACGAAGTGCGAGAGAGAAGGGGCCAATTTCCGCTGGCCTGGCGCATGCGCAGGTCGGTCCCCCGCCTTCCCGCCCTCAGGACGGCGAAGAGACGGGAAATGGTGGGTAAGGCGCACGCACGCGCGGGGCCGGGCCTGACTCCGGAGCGCGCCCCACCTCCCTACCGCAGGCCGTGTGCGTGTGCGTGTGCGTGTGCGTGTGCGCGGGCGCGGGCCCGGGGGTGGGGGTGTTCCAGTGTAGCTCGTCGCCATTGGTAGAGGGGGCGCCTGCGCGGTCAGTGGGGCGGGGCACGGAGGGGTGCAGGGCCATGTGTGCCGGTCTTTGCCTGGGAGCAGAAGCCGCCTCAGCGAGGGGGCTGCGGCTGCGGGGCAGTACCGCACCCTCCTGCCCGCTCCCGCCGAGGGGTGGCAGCGCGCTGGGGGGACCATGTCCTCGGTGTGGGGCTTCCTCTGCGTCCACTTCTCCCTCGCCCGCCGTTCCTTGCTTCTCTGCCGGCGGGCGGCGGCTTCCCCCACCGTGCTTGGGATGCCGCTTCTCAGCGGCCCCCGTCGGCAGCTCCTCGCCTTCGGCAGGGTGGGCCTCTCTGCCCGCGGCGTGGCCGCAGGAAGGGGTCCGGCGGCGGGGTCTGGGTTGGGCTCGGCGCGGCGGTGGGGCTGCGGAGGGCCGGTGGCGACGGGTGGCAGATTCCGGCCGTCGCGAGTGGTAGTGGTGGTGAAGACGACGCGATATGAATTCGAGCAGCAGCGGTACCGCTACGCCGGGCTCTCCGAGGAGGACCTCAAGCAGCTGGTGAGCGGCGGTAGGAGCGGTGGGGCCGGGCTCCCTCTTCCCACACACACAAAAACCCGTCCCCGGGTCGTGGCGGGCCTTGTCCGGGCGTGGGGAGGCTTGAAGGCATTCCGAAGGTGATGGTCGGGCCCCGGAGGAATGGAGCGTTCGCTGTGGCCCTGGGGCTGGGAGCAGCCGTGCCGTGAGCGCGGCCCATATCCCGCGGAGCTTGGAAGAGGAGTGCGAGGTACAGCTGCTTCACCGCCCCGCGTTCATCTTTCGCGAATTACCGAGGTGTTCGTGTAGTAAGTGTGTTTGGGTTTTATTCTCGCAGTTATTCCAGTGGGTTCCAGCAAGCTACAGATCTTGCAATCCATAGTATGAAGACTGTTTTAGCGAAGTGCTCTGAGGGAAGCCCCATGTTGTTCTCCATATAGCCTTTGCTTTTATTCTTCCAGTGCAACTGGTGGGCTAAAGGGTGGTCCCTGCTGGCGTTACTTTGTTGGCAGTCTATGCAGACCAAGTCATGAGCACATCATCATACTGAATAAGGCCATTAATTTGTGTTTCTGTAGTGTTTTGTCTTACAAGTAGAAACGTTTCCCCCTTGTACTTGGTCCTAGAACACCTCACCTCGAGTACTGTATTCAGTTAAGGGCACATCAATATAAGAAGGAATTGAAGTGCTGGGGCGAGTCCGAAGAAGGGCAACAGGGTTATTGAAGAGCCTGGAGGACAGGTCTTATGAGAAGCAGCTGAGGGAACTTAACATGTTAAGCCTGGAGAGAAGGAGGTTGAGGGGAGAGCTTGTTGCTCTTTACAACTATATGAAAGGCAATTATAGAGAGGTGGGATCGGTCTCTTCTCCCAAATCATTAATGATGAGTGAAGAGGAAATGGCCTCAAGCTATGCTGGGGATGTTTACACTGGACAGCCCAAAATTTCTTCGCTGAAAGAGCAGTCGAGTGTTGGCACGGACTGCCCAGGAAACTGGTGGAGTCACCATCCCTGGAGGTGTTCAAAAAAAACATAAATCAGGCACTTGGAAGCATGTGTCAGTGGGTACAGTGCTGTTAGGTTAATGTTTGGATTTTATTAATCTCTTCCAACTGTAATTATTCTGTGATTTAATTTAGACCTCTTCACTATCAGCCTTTGGAATAAACTTGCAAATGTGCTTAAGTTACTTAGCAGAGCCAGATGCTGTGGTTGCATAGCCTTGCTTTCTAAAGCACTAGGATAAAAAAGGCAGTATCTAAAGCAAGATAGTTGCTTAATTGTTATGCATGCGTCAGTTGGAATACTGATTCTGTAGTTCTGTGGAATGCCCATACAAACATTTTTACATATCTGGGAAAGGTTTCTGGTCAGATTTCATATGGTTGCAAGTTTAATGTGGAAATATCAGACTGTGTTCCTATTCTCAACTACAGATAGGTTCCTGTTGCTGAGATGTCTCTGTGCTTCCTTTCATATGGTGCCTGTGGAAAAGCAATGTGTCTAACAGCTCATCTGCAAGACTTCTTTTCTGTCTTTGTTTAAGCTTCTCTTGGGAGAATCAAGTTGACCTCAGTGTGCAGCTAAAATCTAGAAAACCAAAAATGACATATTTGGTCACCTTTTACTAACTGCTTGTGTGTAGGAGCAGTGTCTTTAGTTTTGTGTAAGTGTGGCAATAACTGCTGGTTTTTTCCCTCAAAAGAATGAGTTATGTGTCTTCGGTAACGTATGTAATTTACATTTATGAAGTTGTAATGCGACTGTTACTGTCAACACAGTGTCTTATTGTACTAACTGCAGAAGCACCTTAGGTTTTGTCCTTTTGATGAAATTTGAATTATAAAATTTATATTATAAGATTGGTGCTTTTTTAAAATCTGTTTTTCCCACATAAATACCTCTGTGTGAGGAACTGCAGCAATAAAACTCAGTGTTTCCAGGTAGACAAAGCCTAACTTGCCCAACTATGTGGCAATATCGTTAGGTTCATGCAGTATGGGTGGGAATAAAAAGATACATGCAACTCTATCAATTTATTTTTTAAATAGGCAATAAAACAGTGAAAGAATTTACCTTAGTGCATGTTTCTAAATTTTTTTAGCTGACTTATAAAAACTTTTGTATTACATTCTGTTGTGATTTTGGTCACTGAATTTTTTTCAGAAATTTACTGAGGTTGCCGTTAACTAAAAGTATGTTAGGTGAAGTTTCTGGAGGCTTAATGTCTGTGTGGTAGACAAGAGAGAACTTCTTAGCAGAGTGCTCTCTGCAAATTGGACAGGTTCCTGTGCAACTTGGTCTAGATGACCCTGCTGTGTCAGGGGTATTGGAATAGATGATCTTTCAAGGTCCCTTCCAATCTCTAATGTTTTGTGATTCTGTGAAATTGTCATTGACCCTCTGTGCCTCGTCCTTTATTGGTGGTTTGAGAACATGTTGCATTTTGCTGCCTGCAGTGTCCTTGTTTCTCCTGGGGAGACATCAGAAGCTGGTGTCAGAGAAATAAGGCTGACATTATCCTGGGATGTAATTCTCTACTACTGTCAGCCAGGGTGATGTTTAGTTTATCCAGAAGGTTGTGAATTGAAAATATTGTGAACCTGGAATGGGAGCTCAGTCACACCAATGAGAGTGGGAGTCAGTGCTCACATGGAAGTATGCCATAAATCAGAATTGTTAGGGATTGGAAGGGACCTCCAATGATTATCTAGTCCAATCCCCCTGACAAAGCAGGATCACCTAGAACAAGTCACACAGGAACACATCCAGGCAGGTTTTAAACGTCTTCAGAGAAGGAGACTCCACAACTCCCCTTGGCAGCCTGTTCCATTGCTGTCACCCTCACTGGGAAGAAGTTCTTTCTCATATTTACATGGAACCTCCTATGTTCCAGCTTACACCCATTGGCCCTTTTACTATCACCAGATGACATTGAGAAGAGCCTGGCTCCATCCTCCTGACACCCACTCTTCAAATGTTTGTGACATTAATGAATTCACTCCTCAGTCTCCTCATTTCCAAGCTAAAGAGACACAGCTCCCTCAGCGCCTCCTCATAAGGGAGGTGCTCCACTTCCTTCTTCATTCTTATTGCTCTACACTGGACTCCCTCCAGCAGCTCCACATCGCTCTTGGACTGAGGAATCCAGAACTGGACACAGTACTGGTGAGATGTGGTCTCACCAGTGCAGAGTAGAGGGAGAGAACAACCTCTGTTGATCTGCTAACCACCTGAATTCTGATCCACCCCAGGATGCTGTTGGCCCTCTTGGCCACAAGAGCACACTACTGGCTCATGGTCATCCTGCTGTCCAACAGCATACATCCCTTTCTCCTATACTGCACTCCAACATGTAAGTCCCCAGCTTATACTGGTACTTGGGGTTGTTCTTGCACAGATACAAGACTCTACACTTACCCTTGTTATATTTCATTAAATTTCTCTCTGTCCAGATCTCCAGTCTGTCCAGGTCTTGCTAAATGGCAGCACAGCTTGCTGGGGTGTTGCCAGTACTACCCAGCTTTGTGTCATCAGCAAACTTGCTGACAGTGCACCCTAATCCTTCATCCAAGTCATTAATGGATTGAATTGTACTGGTCTCAGTAGTGACCCTTGGAGGACTCTACCAGATACAGACCTCCAACTAGACTGTCGCATCGACCACTACTCTCTGGCTTCTGACCTGCAACCAGTTCCCCATCCACCTCACTACCCGATCATCCAGT
>VXBP01006695.1:23161-37525 GCA_013400115.1 Rhinopomastus cyanomelas | reverse complement strand
GGGGGGGTGGTGGGGGGGGGTGGGGGGGGGGGGGTAGGATAAATTTGAAGGATCTAGGGAGAAATTTGGGGGATTTTGGGAGGGATCTAGGGAGAAATCTGGGGATTTTTGAGGAATTCAGGATGAATTTTAAGGGGTACAGAAAGATCCAAGAAGAATTTGGGGGCATCCAGGGCAAAACTGGGTGATTCAGGCAGAAATCCATGGGATCCAAGGTGAATTTGAGGGGAGTCTGGGTGATTTAGGGAGAAATTTGAGGGCTCTAGGGTAAAATTTGGGGAGTCTGGGGGATCCAGGGTGGAACTTATGGGATCCAGAGAGAAATATGAGGGATTTAGAGACAAATCTGGGGGATCCAGAGTGAATTTGGGGGAGGCTGGGGAATTCATGGAGAAATGTGAGGGATCTAGAGTGAAATTGGGGGATCCAGGGAGAAACCAGGGGACTTTGTGGTGGATTCAGGTGGAAACCAGGAGATTTAGGGCAAACTTGGGGGGGATCCAGGGAGAAATTTGTGGGACTCAGTACAAATTTAGGGGGTTTAGGGAGAAACTGGGAGATTTTTTGGGGATTCAGGGTGAATTTAGGGGGATTCCAGGGAAAATCAAAGGCTGAGGCCCCTTCCAGCAGCAACCTGCCCAGCTGTGGCCAAGATCCCCCCCTCCTCCCAGGGGCTCCCCTCTCCCCACTGAGCTTCTAATCCTCCCTCTGTGCCAGCAGCCCCAACAAGGTATCATCCCCCTTCTGAGGGGCTGGAAATCAGTGGGAGACCCTGGGAAGGAGAGGGGTGCTCCTGCAGGGTCAGTTCTGCCCCTCCCCAACACCAGGGGAAATAAAAAGGGGGGCTGTGGGGTCGGGCTGGGGATGGTGATGATTCAAAAGCTGTAGTCAAGATTCCCAAAGGTTGTCCCTGTGGAACCTGTGGCTCCCAGAGGGAGGGGAAGGAGAAGAGGGGGATTGGTTTGGGGGAGCTCAATGGCTTGGAGAGGTGGGGAGAGGGAGAGAGACCCTTCCTAGGGTGGGGAGGGGGCTTCACTCACCTCTACCTGGGAGATATCCGAGGTGATTTTCACCACCTTCTTCTCTGCAGTCCTGGAATTGGGGGGAAAAAGAGGGGGTGAGGGAGATCAGCCCCCTCCCCCTCATGGAGATTCCCCCTCCCTGGGGCTGGATTTGACTTCCCCAGCCTCATCCCACCCACCCTCAACTCTGTGAGGGGCCACTCAGACCCACAATTTGGCCAATGGGCCTTGAACTGGAGGACAGAGTGGTCTGGGAGGGGCTCGAACCTCAAGGGGTCCCCAGTTCCCTTCTGGGAGGAAAGGGCTTCCCAACTGGGAGGCCATGGGAGTTCAGTAATCAGCTGGGAAAGGGACTAGAACCAGTTTTGGGGGATTAGAGGGGCTCTCATCCATCCCCTAGGGGGCTCAGGGGAGTCTCACTCAGCCCCACAGGGGATCAGAGGGGTTCCCTGTGGGGTGGGGGCTGCGGGAACAGCCTCCCAAGCAGGGCACCAGCCTGGAGATTTAATCCCCCAGCCCCAAAGCCAGCACCCCTAAGGAGGGCAGGGTGAACTCTAAGTGGGGTCTGCACCCCTAAACCTGAGCTGGGGAAACAAAAGAGGAAGAGAGACTCTTCCCACAGAGTCCCTGAGGATCCTCATTGGGGCCCCTGTGGCAAGGCCCCCAGGGCTGTGGTGGCCCCAGCAGAGTTTGATGGTCCCAGCAGTTCTGCACTGGGAGCTGTCTGGGGCCAGGACCCCCAGCCCCAGCCTAGTACTGGCCCCATGCAAAGGGTCCTGGCCCCACTGGCCCCCCCCTCACAGGTGATCCTACAAGGAAGGAGCCGATCCCATAGGATGGGTCCTGACTCCATGGGAAGGGTGCTGGCCCCACAGGAATGGTCCTACCCATAGGGCAGTGGGGGAGTATTTACAGGTCAGGAGATTTGACTGGTGGCTCCTCAGCCTTCGCTGGTGGCTCCGACGGCTTTGGCTCTTCCTCCTGTGGGATAAGGGAGGGTCTGGGGTCACGGAGAAGCACTGGACAGGGGACAGAGACCATCAGCAGCTCTGCTGGGCTCTTAGTGGTCTGGGGTTTTGCTCTCCCAGAGGTTTGAACCCTAAACCAGGGGGTTTGGGCTGAGGAAATCACCCCATGGAGGCCCTGCCCACCCCACAGTCACCAGCACAGCACAGCCCAGAAAGACCAGTTTACCAGGGGAGGAATCTCCCCCTTATCTCCCGCTCCTGACCCCTGTGGGGTTTCAAGGCCGAAGCTCCCCCAACTTGGAGTGCCCTAGCGGGTTCCACCCCACAGAGGGACCCCAGAGCCAGGAGGTTCGGGGTCCAACAGAGCCCCCCTGGAGGCACCCACCTCGATCTCCTCGCCCAGCACATCCTCCTCGTTGGCCTCCTCTTCAGCTGGGGAAGGAAAGGACAAAGCAATGGCAGCAGGGAACCTCCAGCTCTGGGGGGAATCCCGGTGGGAATGGGGGCTTCAGGGTGCCGGGACCCTTCCCCACCCCCAACATAGCGCCCACCATGCTCCTCCAGGTATCTCTGGAGGCGGTGGATCAGCTCCTGCTTGGTGCCTTTGGCCTCCAGCCCCCGTGCCAGGCACTCCTGCTTCAGCTCAGCCAGCTGCAGGGAGAGAGAGTGAGGAAGGAAGGAAAACAGGAAGGGAAGGGAGAGGGAGGAGGGAAAAGGGGCAGCAAGAGGCAGAAAAGAGAAGAAAAAAACAAGGAAACAAATACACTCGGTCAGTAACTGCAGACATTCCGGGACCCTTTGTCTCTTCAGCACCTCCTCCTTAACGCCAACTGTGCCCCCTCCCCGTGGGTTTAACTCCTCCGGACCCAGAACTGATTGGTCCCCAGCACCTCCCGTGGGGGAGCCTGGAGCTACAGGCCCCGGGATGGTCCCGTGGTTGGGGTGCGAGGGATGCCCCAGGAGAGGGCTGGGCCATTCCAGACAGACCTGGGACCCCCAGGACAGGTCTGAGTCCGCCCAGACGGGCTTGAGATTCCCCGGGACTGGTCTGGAGACCCTTGGGACCGGCGCAGGGCCTCCCAGCACAGACCTGCGACACCCAGGACAGGTCTAAGTCTCCACAGACTGTTCGACTCCACCCCGGGATGGGCCTCGACCCATCCCAGACAGACCTGAGACCTACCAGGACAGGCCTGGGTCCGCCAGGAGAGACCTAGACCCCGAAGAACGGGCCCAGACCCCCCTCCAGACAGGCCTAGGGCCCCCAAGGACAGGCCGTAGCCGCCCCAGCCCAGGCCCAGCGCGGCCTGCAGGCGCTTCCAGGCCCCAGGAACCAACCGGAACGGCCACATGACCTCTCTAACCACCAGCCCCATTCACCCCCACCGGTACCTTCAGTTTATGGAGCTCAATGGACTCCGCCGCCATCTTGTCGCCCCCACCGCCCGCTACCGGCCCCGCCCCTCGGACCAATCAGCGCCCTCCTTGCTGAGGGGGCGGGTCCTAAGCCGCCTCTCAATACCGCCTCCTTTCATTGGTCAGTCCCTCCTAACGAACCCGCCTCTTCCGGCTGCCCTTGGCCCCACGAAGGGGCGGAACATAGCCCTGAGTGACTGACTAAACAGGCAATGAGAAAAAAGAGGGGCGGAGCCTGCGGCATCGGGCGGACACACGGAACAGAGGGACAGGACCGAGGTTGATGGAAGGACACTCCAAACCGCAGGACCCCCAGCTCCTGGGACCCCCCCCCCAAAAAACCCTGTACCCGAGCTTCTGGGACCCCAAACCCCAGGACCTAAAACTCCAAAACTCTGGGACTCACCCTAACTCCAGCATCCAGGACCCCTAACCCAAGACTTCAGAACCCACTCCTGGGATCCCCAACCCAAACAACTAGAACCCCCAAACCCCAGTACATGGAACCTCTAAACTCCAGGACCTGGGACCCCCCAGCAACCCCCAGACCCTAGCACAGACCAGCCACAAAAGGTCCCAAAATTCTTTTAATTTAACAAAAAGGGACAACAAAAGGAAGTCCAAAGACCCCAAAAGCCAGTGGCTGTGGGGCTCGGGGTACAAACCCTGCAAGGAAAATCTATACTGGGGTGGGAGGGTGGGACCCTCCCCCTGGGGTTGGAGCCTCCCCCTCCTCTTGGGCAGGCAGCAATCTGGGATGACACTGGGACCAAACCAGCTCCCATTTCCAGATTTGGGGTTAAACCCCCCAACTTTCGCTGTTGAGAAGGGCTTGAGGGTCCCCTCTGGGGCTTTTGGGGGGGTCCTGGTGAGGAATAGGAGGGGGGTGAAGGACAGACCAGGGGCACCTGAACCTTTAACAATGACCCTGAGGAGATGGTTGGTCTGCCCCTCCCTCCCTCTCCCTCCACATTGGGCTCCTCCTGCTGGGAAACTGGGACTTATTTCTCGGAAAATCACCCCAAAATGAAGGGGAGGAAAAAGAAAGGTTTTGTTTATTGAAAGAAGCCCTTTTGGTGCTGAAGGAGGAGGAGGGGGTTTGGGGGGAGGGGGACACAAAGCGTCGCCTCAGCGCTGCAGTGGCCGCCGGATCTTCCTCCTCCTCTTGTGCTTGGGGTCCCCTGCTTTGGCTGCAGTCCCCTCGGGTCTGGAGGGACCCCCAGTGGGAGCTGCAGCCCCTTGAGAGGTGGGAGGCGACGAGAAGGGTCCCCCCACAGTGCCACCCCCTCCCTGAAAGACTCTGGTGAGGAAATCCTGGAGATCGGCAGCGGAGGGGGGGCGGCTGCTGGAGCTGCTTCTGTGGGGCAGGGGGCACAACGTGGGGTTACAGGGGGTTTTGGGGAGGGGTGGGGGCGGTCAGGCACCTGCTCGCCTCCTGCCCAGCAGCACCCACCTGTGGCGGCCGGCAGGTGCAGGGCCTCTGGCACCGAAAGAGAGGTGGTAGGGGACCCGGTGAGTATCAGGGGCAATGGCCACCTTCTGGCACCCGGCCCACTCTGTCAGGGGAGAGAGAGAGAGCTGGGGTGATGGAGAGCTCCAGGGTGGGGAGGGGGAGTTGGAGGGGGTGTGAGGCAGCACCCACCAGTGATGTCGTAGATCCGGCCACCCATCCTGGCTAGGTAGGAGACCCTGAGTCCCAGCAGCCGGGACTCAGCCCAGAGGTCCCCTTCGTCAGCTGGGTGCAGCCCCCCACACTGGGCGCAGTAGCGGGCACTCAGGGGGTCCCGCTGCAGCTCAAACCTCCTGGTGAATGGGAAAGAGAGGGGTGTGAGACACTCTCTGTTCTACCGCTTGGCTGGGGCTGTCCCTGGAGAGTTTGGTTCTCTCTGATGTGATAAGCGGCGGGGAGGGAATTAAAACCCCCTGCAGCCCCTTCCTCTAACTCTTCCCCCACATTCTCCTCTTCTTCTTCACCTCCGAACTCTCCAATTATCTGCTTCTCCTCTCTCTTTTTCTTCCCCACCTCCCGTTCTCCCCCTCCTCTGTTTCTTCAATTCTCTTCTCTGCCTCAGCTCTTCCCAGTTTCTTCTCTCCCCCAGCCCTTCCCTCCTCTTCTACTTCCCCCTGCAACTCTCCCACTCTTTTTCTTTCGCCCACTCTCTTATCCCTTTCTTCTTCCCCTCAACTCTCCCCCACTATGTCTTCTCACCCTCCTCTTTTTCTTCCCTGCCCAAAACTCTTCTCTTTTTCTTCTCTCTCTGCTCTGCTTCTCTCTCAGTTTCTCAGGGGGTCAGAACAACCCCCTAACTAAGGCTATCCCTGCTGGGGTTGGTTCTATCTGGAGGAGAGGGAAATAATTAAAACCCCCTCAGATCCATCTGGAGGGCACATTCACCCCTCCCTTCCACTCTGCCACCAGAGCTGGGAGCTCTGGGCTGAAACACAGTTGGGGTCTCTGCCCACTTTGATGTCATTGGGATCCAGAAAGGGCCGCCACACTGTGGATAGAGCCCCTCTACAGCCCCCCAAATCAACGTTAGGAGGGGGGAAAAGGCGGCCCCCACACTCACCGGTGCTGCCCGTGGCACTTGCTGCAGCTCATGGTGTTGATGGCATCGCGCAGCTCCTCCTGCAGTCGGCTCAGCAGTTCCCCCACTGAGCGCCGCAGCTCAGTCCTTGCCAGCCGCTTCCTGCAGGAAGGGGGTGACAACTAGGGGTCAGAATGGACCCCCTGACCTCTGAGCACCGGGGGTGGTCCCCTCCCACCTTTGAGCACCAGAAACGGTTCTCTAGAGCTGTTTCGGTACCTCCCACCACTTTGGGGAGGGGGAAATAAAGTGGGACACACCCCAGAAATTCCCAAAGCTCCTGTCCATCAGAAACATTGAAACAGCAGTTAGAAAGTTTGGGGGGGGGGCCCCTCACACCTCTGCTGTACTGGGGGTGACAGGAACAGCAGAAGTGGGGGTCTAGAAACAGAGAGAGAGAGAGGAGGTGTTGGGAAGGGTCCCAAGCAGAGGAGAAGGGGGCGGGGGGTGTTGTTGGAGGGCCCGTTATCCTGCCATCCCTGCCCCCTCAGGGGAAGTTATGGGCCTGCAGTTCAACTAAACACCGCCAGACAGCGCCATATATACACAGATATAAACACCCCGTGGAGATGGCGCCATCTGGCGGCGCGGTGCTGTGCTGCAGCCCTCCGGGGTGTGGGAAGAGGGGGTGTTGTGTTGAGTGTCTCAGAGTGACCCCGCCAGTGCCACCTCACTCACACCCTACACCGTCACCCCACTCCCTCCTGCTGTTACTGGGAGTGTCCCAATGTCACTGGGTCCCAGATTCACCCCCAAACACAGCCACACCTCCCTATCCTGCAGATAGGGCTGCGGCATCAAAGGGGTTAAAGCCCCTGAAACCCCCCTCCCCTCACCTCTCACAGTCCCTCCTGCGCTCGGGGCTGCTTACTGCATCCCAGGCTGTCCGCAGCACTCTGAAGGCAGCGGCTGCTCGTGGGTGCTGGCTCTTGTCAGGGTGAACCTGTTGCAGGGAGGGGGGATGAGGTGGGACAGCATCAGACACTTCCCATGACCCCAGAGTCCCCATTTCCCTCCAGAACCCCCATATATCCCAAACCCTTTCCATTTCCCCACAGAATCCTATTTTCCCTAAGACCCCCATTCCCCTCAGAGCTTGCCACTTCACCCCCAGAGACTCCTCGTTTCACTCCACAGACCCTTCACTTTCACCCAGAGATCCCTATTTTCCTCCAGAGACCCATTCATTTTCCCCCAAAGACCCCCCCTCTTTCCCCCCAGTGACCCTCTGTTTCTCCCCAAACCTCCTCATACAACCATTGTGTTCCCCCAGAGACCCCCTATTTCCCCATACTTGTCCCCAGAGTCTCCTGATTTCCCCATTATTTCTATTCAGATCCCCCATTTCCTCCCACACCTCCCATTTTTCCCCCATTCCTGCTCACCAGCACAGCCAGGCGCCGGTAGGCCCTGCGCAGCTCTGCATCAGTGGCCGACACTTCCAGCCCCAGCACCTGGAAGGGGTCCAGGTCCTCCTCGGCTACCTCAGCCAGGGCTACCAGCCGGGCCACTTCCTCCTCCCCAGCATTGGGAGCCTCCCCGAGCACTGGCGATGCCATCTGGTCCCCCCACCACGGCAGACCCCAGTCTCGGAGGGTCTCCACGAGCAGCGCCCAAGTCCTGTGGAGGCCACCTGTGTCCAGCAGCCTCCTTGGCCAGCAGCTGGTGGCCACCCATGCAGTGCCAGCAGCACCCCAGCGCCAGCAGAGCCGCAGGGTGCCCAGCAGCAGCATGAAGAGGAGGAAGAGGAAGGCTAGCAAGATCCCCAGCAGCTGGGTCAGCAGCCCAGCGCTGCGCCGGAGCCACCGGGCCAGCAGGCTGGAACCGCTGTGAAACTGCTGGCCCAGGAGGTGGCCCCAGCCCTGCAGGGAGCACGGTGCCCAGCCCAGACTGCCCAGGCGGCAGCAGGAATGGAGCAGCCACCCAGCAGCCTCAGTGCCCAACTGGCTGACCTGGGCAAGTGCCACGGCAACCGGCTCCCAGTAAATGGCTCCCAGCTCCCAGTAGCTGGCAACCGGCTCTGAGTAGCCAGGTGAGGCCACTGACTCTGTCCTGTTGCCACGGCTCCTCTTCCGCAGTGGCCGGTGCCGCCGGCTGGCAGTGGCCTCACGCTGGCCACTCTCAGCCTGGGGGGCCACTCGTGGTCTTTGCCGTTGCCTTTGGCCTCTGGACGCCTCAATATGGCCACCATCCTCCTCCTCCTCTTCCTCTTCTCCCTCCTCTTCCTGCAGTGCCCGGCCCTGGGCCATGGTGCTGGAGGCAGTGGCCAGGTGGCCCCGGTAGCCACAGGAGCTGTCAGAGCTGTGGTCACAGCCGTCGTGGTCCCACCCAGTCGTCATGCCCGAGGGCTTTCCAGCACCAACTGGGCCCAGTGTCTCTATCACCCGCTTCCTGGTACCGGTGCCGGTGCTGCTCCATCCCGGTGGCCACGCTGGCCCCGGGAAGCCTTAGGTCACGGCCATGGCCGGGTCCTAATAGAGACAGAGAAGGGGTTAGCGCAGCCTCCCACAGGAAGCCCAGGATCCCCCGACAAGAACCGGGACCCCCTAAATCGGCTCTGAGACTCTGAAACCGACTCCCCCTACCAGCTCCGGGATCCCCCGACTGACCCAGGGAGGCCCAAATCGACACCCCGACCGGCTCCGGGAGGCCCCTCGACCCCCCAACCAACTCCGGTATCCCCAAACCGACCGTGATATCGGCCCTAGGACCTCCTCGAGCGACCCCGAGACCCCCAAACTGACCCCTGCATCGGCCTGGCGACCCTCCAACCGACCCCGGGACCTCCCAACCGGCCCCTCCGCACCGGCCCGTGAAGGCCCCGATCGGGCTCTGTCGGCTCTAGGGCCCAGCTTGGCCACTGCCCCCAGACCAGCCGCTCCCAGAGGTCCTTTGGGGTGGGGGGATCCCCAAGGCCGGGACTCACCACGTGGGACCGGTACTGCCGTTTTAGGGGGGGGTCGCCACCGCCTCCCGCCCCCCCCTCGATGCCCTCACCCGTTGCACTTCCGGCTTCCGCCCGCCGCCACCTCCATTACTTCCGGGGTGGAGCGTAGACCTGTGGCGTCACTGCCTGCTCCCCACCCCCGCTTAAAGGGACAGCGGCCCCTTTTCCCCCGGGACCGGTAGCGGGCAGGAAGAGTTCCAACGCTCCCAGTTCTCCCCTCCCAACGTTCCCAGCTGGCTGTCTCCAGTAACTCCCAGTTGCCTTCCTAATGGTCCCAGTGATGCCAGTTTGCTCTCCACCAGTAGCTCCCAGTTTCCCCAGTAGCTCTCAGTTCCCCTTTTAGTGCTCCCATTGTTCCAGCTCATTGTCCCCCAGTAGCCCCACAGCTCCCAGGTTCCCCAGTGCTCCCACTGCTCTCAGCTCACTGCCCCCAAGCAGCTCCCAGTTCCACCAGTATTCCCATTGCCTCCAGCTCATTGCACCCCAGTAGCATTCTGTTGCCCAGCAGCTACCAGCTCCCCCAGTACTGCCATTGCCCCAGCAGTTCCCATTTTCCCCAGCATTTCATTTCCAGCAGCTCCCAGTTCCCCTTCTGAGTGCCCTCAGCTATCACCCAGTAGCTCCCAGTTCCCTCAGCACTCCCACTGCCCCAGCTCACTGTCTTGCAGTAGCTCTCAGTTCCTCCCCCATTCACCACAGCCCCTCCTGCCCATCACCTCCCCACAGTTCCCAGTCCTCCCAGTATCCCCCCACTGTCAGACGGAGACTGGCTAGAGCCATCACTGGGGCCTGAGCCTAGGGCCCACTGCTGGAGGCCGGGGAGCCACTGCTGGTGGCCGCTGCTGGTGCCTCCTCTGTCTCCTGCCTCAGGGGAAGGGTGGGGTTGGTGGGTGCCTGCTGAGGGGGGACAGAACCCCCACCTCATAACCAGTACCCGATCCCCCACTCCACAACCAGCCCCATAACCAGCCCTAGCCCCCCAGAGGGAGTCACAGGATCCTCAACTCCACCTCAGCCCCCCCACCCCCACCAACTCCAAGCTGGGTGGGGGTCCCAAATGCTTTAACCCCACTGTAGAGGGACCCCCATCCCCTCCAAGGAGCAGGGTGATTCCCTCCGCCCCCTCAAAAGGAGCAGGGGGACCCCCCCACTCAAGGAGGAAGGCGACCCCCTGGAGCTCTCTGCCAGTTTATTNGTTCCAGCTCCCGCAGCTCCTCCTCCAGCGCCCTCCTCCTTCCCAGCTTCTCCAGCTGCTCCTTTGTGGGCTGCCGCAGCTCCCCAGCTTCCAGCCGCTGCTGCAGCTCCTGCACCTGGCGCAGCTTCTTCCGCAGGTTCTTCACCTTGCGGCTCCGCTCAGCCGCCCCCGATCCATCCCCGCTGCCAGCGGGGGGATCACCAGTACCACCAGTACCACCACCAGGAGCGGGAGGCTGTTGCCGATTGTCCTCGCTGAGAGTCACCTTGTCCAGTGCCTGGCTCAGTCCATCCTCCTCCCGCTCTGCTTTTTCCTGCTGCTGCTTCCGCTTCTCTTTCCGTTTCAGATTCCTTTTGGCTGCTTTGGAAAGTCCAGAATCCCCACTGCTGTCAGCTCTGCCGGACGGGGGTTTGCTGTTGGGATTTGCTGGCTCCAGGCTCAATCCCGGTGGAAGCTCTGGTTTGCTCCTGAAGAACTTGACATATTTGTTCTCGTACCTGTGGGGAACGGCCAGGAATTGCTGCCGGGGATATCCCACCCCAATCCTACTATCTGGCTCCTTATTCCCAGCCTGGATCCCATTATCCAGTTCTTTATCCCCAGTCTAGCTCTTTTTTTCCCAGCTGGGAGGATCCCGTTGTCCAGCTCTTTATCCCCCAGCACTGATCCAGTTACTCCCAGCTCTTTATCCTCAGCCTGGATCACATTTTCCAGATCTTTATCCCCACTCCAATTCCACTATCCAGCTCTTTATCCCCATCTTGGATCCCGTTTTCCCCAGTTCTTTATCCCCACATTGATCCCATTATCCAGCTTTTTATCTCCAATCCAATCCCATCACCAACTCTTTGTCCCCAGCCTTGATCCCATTATCCATCTCTTTATCCACAGCCTTGATCCTGTTATTCCCAGCTCTTTATCCCCAGCCTGGATCCCATTATCCAGGGCTTTATTCCATTATCCAGTTCTTTATCTGCACCCTGATGCCATTATCCCCAGCTTTTTATGCCCAGCACTGATCCTGCTATCCAGCTCTTCATCCCCACCTTGATTCTGTAGCCAGCTGTTTATCCCCACTCCAATACCGATATCCAGCTCTTTATCCCCATCTTGGATCCCATTATCCCCAGCCTGGATCCTGTTATCCAGCTTTTTATCCTCAGCCAGGATCCCATTATCCAGCTCTTTATCCCCAGCCTGGATCCCATTATCCAGCTCCCCTGGGGCTGCCAGTGCTGCAGCAGGGGATCCATAGGGATTGGTACCAGCATCACGTAGATACAGAATTATGATGGGGGATCGGAATTGCTTGGGAACCTGGAAAGACACTGAGACCTCGAGATGTCACCCTGGCCGGTTGCTTCCCTGCTGATACCAGGGGATCCCCATTCCCAATCCCATCCCATCCCACTGGATCACACTTACACTGGCACCTCCTCCTGTGGGACGTAGCCCTCCTTCACCCTCCGCTGTTTCCGCCAGGTCCCATCCGGCCGCTGGGTGGATGGGATGTACTTCCCTGCAGGATCCGGAGCAGCAATTGGGGGGAGCCAGAGGGACAAACCCCAAGATGACCCCCAGGGACTCCCGGATAACCCCCATGGAACCTGGGATGACCCTTGGGAATACTGGGATAACCCTCTGAAATAAGTCCCAGGGACACTGGGGTAACCCCCAGGGACCCCATGGGGTCTTCTGGACACCCCTGGGGCTTACAGGGACACCCTGTCAGGAGCTCCAGTTCATCCCAGAGATCTCACAGGACTGCAGGAGACCCCACTGGGACCCCAAATGACACCTAGAACAGCCCAGAGACCCCCCCAGGAGCCTCTGGACACCGCACAAGGTCCTCAAACACCCCACAGGGGCCCTAGATGACCCCAAGGAAGCCCCAAAACACCAAACAAAGACCCCATGAGGGTAGTAGGACATCACCCCAGGGATCCCAGAACACCCCCGGGGAAGCCCCAGAGACCTCACAAGGACCTCAAATCACCCCCATAACAGCCCGGAGAACCCCAAGGAGATCTAGCAGACCCCACAGGGACCCCAAACGACCCCACGAACTCCAAAGGAGCCCCAGGAAACCCCACAGGGGCAACGAGTCATGCCCCCCGGGAACCCCGGGGATCTCTAGGACCCTCCAGCCATCCCGCACCGACCCCAGGACACCCCGTGGAGACACAGGGAACTGCCAAGACCTCCCCTGCCCCAACCCCAGAGACCCTGGGGTGCGGGAGGAGGCCGTAGCCGCCCTACAGCGAACGTTAACGGTGGGGGGGGGCCACAAACAGGCCCTCGGAGGAACCGGGGAGGGGCGGGCCCGCAGCAGGGACCAGCCCCCCTCTCCATAGGAGCAGAGAAAGGGGCGAGGCGAGGGGTCACGAGGAGTTGAGGGGGGCCCGGAGGTGGGGGAAGGGGCGGGGAGACCAGGGAAAGACCGGCGCAGGGCCGGCCGCACTCACCGGTCTCATCAGTCACATAGGGAGTCGCCATCTTGGCAGCGCACGACACAACTTCCGGTCCCGCCCCGGAAGCGGTTATGGAAGGGGTGTGGTCTGATAAAATGGGGGCGTGGTCCCGAATAGGGTGTGGCGGTGTCTGAAGGAGGCGTGGTCTGCTCGGAATGGGGCGTGGCCCTATGGGCGCGTTCCGCTGTGCGCCGCCATTTTGCTCTTAAAGGGACCGCGACCCCATTTAATTAAAGGGGTCCCCCGCCCCTTTCCTATGCCGACCCCCTGATTACTCCCTCTCCCTCTAGTGTCCTCAAGTCCCTCCCCTCTCCTCCCAGCGGCTGCGGCTCCAGCCCCCGCGGGAATTGGCGGGGAGGATGGGGTGGTGTTGGGTGGGTGCTATGTACCCCCAAGGAGAGAGGAGATGAGGGGGGACCCCCAGGGTTGGGGGTTGTTCAATGGGGATCTCTCGCTGTGTCCAGACCCCACCTTGTCCCCCAAACCGTTCCCCCCGCGAGACACCAGGGTCAGTGTTGGGGGGGTGGTGTGGGAGAGGAGAGGTCGTTAATTTCATTAATTCATTTAATTAGGTTTCAAAGCGGCCCCGCCCCCCCCCCCCCCGCACCGGGGATTTCTAGGTTGGGGGGGGGCGAGAGGAAACACCCCCCCCTCCCCACCTCGCACGTGCGCCCGGTACCGCCCCGTCCCGCCAGTCCGTGACACCACGGGACCGGCTGCTGCGGGAGGCACTAGGTACCGGTGCCGGGAGTGGGTCCGGGGGGGTCCCACGGGGCGGTACCGGGGAAAGGGAGGGGTCCCAGAGCAGGAGGGAGGCACCAAGATCCTCCAGGAAGAGGCTCCGGTGGGTCCTACCGGGCTGGACCGGATCAGTACCGGGCTGTACCAGGTACCGGAGCGGTGAGGGTCCCAAAACGGGAGGGAGGCACCGGGATGCTCCAGAAAGAAGTTCCGGTGGGTCCTACCAGAGTGGACCGGATCGGTACCGGGCGGTACCGGTGTGGGGGTGACCCCGAGGGAAGAGGAGAGGAGGCACCGGGAGGCTCCGGGAAGGGGCGGGGAGTCGTACGGGTTCTCTGAGCGGTACCGGGGGCTCTGTGAGCAGCACTGGGGCTGAACCAGGAAGCACTGGGGCAGTACCACGTTGGGGCGGGCGGTACCGGAGGGAAGGAACAACCCAGAACAGGCGGGAGGCACCGGGATTCTCCAGGAAGAGGCTTCGGTGGGGCAGTACGGGGCGGTACTGGGTCGTTATCAGGTGATACCGGGACTTTACTGGGCGGTACTGGTCCGGATCCAACGGGAAAACGGAAAGGAGGCACTGGGATGCTCCAGGAAGAAGCTCCAGTAGGGCAGGGGGTCTCATACTGGGTGGTACTGGATAGTACTGGGTCGGTACTGGGGCTTTACTGGGTGGTACTGGATCGGGTGGAACCAGTAAGGATCCAACTGGAGAACAGGAGGGAGACTCTGAGATGCTCCAGGAAGAGCCTCCAGTAGGGTTGGGAGGGTCTCATACTGGGTTGTAATTGGGTGGTACTGGTGGCATCAGCAGTAGCCAACGGGACAGCTGGGGTGGCCCCCAGTACTGAGAAGAGCCCAGATCCCCCCCCGTCCCCCCCCCCAGACGGCCATGGAGACCCCAGACTGGGCCACCCTGAGCCCCCAGGAGTTTGCCCGACTCCAAGAGTACCTGGACTGTGAGTGGGGAAGGGGGACCCCTACAACTCTGGGGGGTGGGAGAGGGGAACCGTACA
>VXBP01006692.1:0-17926 GCA_013400115.1 Rhinopomastus cyanomelas | reverse complement strand
TCTTTAGCTTGGAGAAGAGAAGACTGAGGGGTGACCTCATTAATGTCTACAAATATTTGAGGTGTCAGGAGGATGGATCTGGGCTCTTCTCAGTGTCATGTAGTGATAGGACGAGGGGCAATAGTCATAAACTGGAACATAGAAGATTCCAACTCAGCCTGAGAAAGGACTTCTTCCCAGTGAGGGTGACAGAGCACTGGAACAGGCTGCCCAGAGTGGTTGTGGAGTCTCCATCACTGGAGATGTTCAAGGTCCGCCTGAATGTGTTCCTGTGTGGTTTGTTCTGTGATCCTGCTGTTGCAGGGGGATTGGACTAGAGGTCCCTTCCAGTCAAGGTGACAGAGGAGTCTGCTTTGGTTGCTGAGGACTGGGTTAGTGATAAGTTGAACAAACTGTATGTGCACAAATCCATTTCCCCAGATGGGATGCATCTACAAGTGCTAAGGGAAATTGTGGAAGTCACTGCCAAGCAACTCTCCATCATCTTTGCTAAGTCCTGGGGATCAGGAGAGGTGCCTAGAGACTGGAGGATACAAGGTAACAGTATAGGTTGGGGACTGGCCTGTTGGAGAGCAGCATAGGAGAAAGAGACCTGGGGGTCCTGGTGGACAGCAGGATGACCTTGTGGCCAAGAGGGCCAATAGAGTCATGGGGTGGATCAGAAGAGGTGTGGTTAGCAGATTGAGAGAGGTTCTTCTCCCCCTCTGCTCTGCCCTGGTGAGACCACATCTGGAGTATTTTGTCCAATTCTGGGCCCCTCAGTCCAAGAAGGACTGCTGGAGAGAGTCCAGAGGAGAGCCACAAAGGGTAGAAGTCAGAGAGTGGTGGTCAATGGGACAGAGTCTAGTTGGAGGCCTGTATCTAGTGGAGTGCCCCAGGGATCGGTGCTGGGACCGGTCCTGTTCAATCTATTCATTGATGACTTGGATGAGGGATTGGCATGCACTGTCAGCAAGTTTGCTGATGACACAAAGCTGGGTGGTGTCGCCGACACCCCCGCAGACTGTGCTGCCATTCAGCGAGATCTGGACAGGCTGGAGAACTGGGCAGAGAAAAATCTAATGAGCTATAACAAGAGTAAGTGCAGAGTCTTGCATCTGGGCAAGAACAACCCTAGGTACCAGTATAGGCTGGGGACTGACCTGTTGGAGTGTAGTGTAGGGGAAAGGGACTTGGGGGTCCTGGTGGACAACAAGATGACTATGAGCCAGCAATGTGCTCTTGTGGCCAAGAGGGCCAACAGCATCCTGGGGTGGATTAGAAGAGGGGTGGTTAGCAGATCAAGAGAGGTTCTTCTCCCCCTCTACTCTGCCCTGGTGAGACCACACCTGGAGTATTGTGTCCAGTTCTGGGCTCCTCAGTACAAGAGGGATGTGGAGCTGCTGGAGAGAGTTCAGCGTAGGGCAACAAAGATGATAAGAGAGGTGGAACACCTCCCTTATGAGGAGAGGTTGAGGGAGCTGGGTCTCTTTAGCTTGGAGAAGAGGAGACTGAGGGGTGACCTCATTAATGTCTACAAATATTTGAGGGGTGGGTGTCAGGACGATGGCACTGGGCTGTTCTCGGTGTCATGTAGTGATAGGACAAGGGGCAATGGTTGTAAGCTGGAACATAGGAGGTTCCACATCAACCTGAGAAGGAACTTCTTCACGGTGAGAGTGACAGAGCACTGGAACAGGCTGCCCAGGGGGGTTGTGGAGTCTCCTTCTCTGGAGATGTTCAAGACCCGACTGGACAGGTTCCTGTGTGACTTGGTTTAGGTGATCCTGCTGTTGCAGGCGGATTGGACTAGATGATCTTTCAAGGTCCCTTCCTATCCGTAATGATTCTATGATTCTATGATTCTATGATGAAGGGAGTAGAACACCTTCCTGATGAGGAAAGGCTGAGGGATCTGGCTCTCTTGAGCTTGGAGAAGAGGAGACTGAGGGGTGACCTCATTAATGTTTATAAATATGTGAAGGGTGGGTGTCAGGAGGATGGAGCCAGGCTCTTCTCAATGTCATCTAATGATAGGACAAGTGGCAATGGGTGTAAGATGGAACATCGGAGGTTACACATAAATATGAGAATGAACTTCTTCACGGTGAGGGTGACGGAGCACTGGAACAGGCTGCCCAGGGAGGTTGTGGAGTCTCCTTCTCTGTAGACATTTAAAACCCACCTGGATGTGTTCACTTGGTCTAAGTGATCCTGCTGTGGCGGGGGGATTGGACCAGATGATCTTTCAAGGTCCCTTCCAATCAATCTTTAATGTTCTGTTATTCTGTGACAAATATTAATGCAGTTAACAGCTTTGAAAATGCTTTTTAAAAATTTTTTTTAGAATCTGGGAATTCTTTTTAGAAAAAAATAATCTTGTTCTACTCAAAGAGCTTAAACTAATTCTTTATGCAGATGTCTTTTCCTGAAATGCTTTTAAGCTATCTGGTGTGTCTTCTTAGAAAGTATTATCCCATAATCTTCCCTGCTTAAAAGGTAAATATTGAAAACAGACACAAAGATAGTTCTGACACAACCTATCTAGACATATCTTTACCTTCAGTCTGACTTTTCATACTGAATAAGAAGCAAGATCAAGTGAGACGATATAAACTCCATAATTACATAGGTAGAAGCCTGCAAATATGTGAACTTGTGTTTAACCTTAAACTTGTGTTTAACAAAGGTTAAACTTCAGTATAATTCAATGAGGCCTATATAAAAGCTATACAAGTCTGTAAATTCCGAAAGAGCACACTAGAAATTCTTCCATGATCTACCAAAAAACACCCTGAAACAATTTTTATTTCTCCGCAGACTTTTTCTAAATATTTCAGTCAAAAAGTTGTTACTCCATTAAATATTTGGAGGTGGAAGGGAGTAGTCATGCAGCTTATGCAAATATATCTGTATGGCTCTTCCATTTAGAGCTGGATTTAGAGTAATGAAATAATCGGAAAACTTAAAACATTTTCACATTCATAATATCATACAGAGATTAATTTCAAGATTTGATGCATACAGAAATATGAATAAATACAGACCTCCATGTATTCCTAAATGTTCCTCAAGCTATGATATTACATATAGATGGAATTTATTTAAGCCTGTGCCTTAAAATTCAGGCTAGACAGCTCAGACCATCTTTACGACATTTTAGTTTCAAGTGCTCCTAAAATATGCAAGCCATACTCCTCAGTGTTTTTTATTTGAACAAAGGTTAATCAGCCTCCTACACAAGTTGTCAGATGGTCTTCTCTCTTCACTTTTCCCTGGAACATTTTCTGCCTGCAGCCTCTTCCACCTTTTACTTTGCTCACTATTGTTTCTCCTCTGGTTGTGGATAACATCAGCCGACTGAGCAAATTTTACACGGCTTTGAAAGGATTGAGATTTGTGGCCACTCTATCCAGAACTATGTTCCACAGCCTTGTGCCAGCTGCTGAGAAAGCTCTGTCTGTTGCTCTCACAAACATCACCCTCAAGGCTGAGTTTCATAGCTCCTGTGAAATGTAGCTGTCAAGGAAATCTGTCACTACAGTTGAAGAAAAGCTATTTCTTTAGATAGTTTGAGCCAGTTCTATGGCTATTTGAAAATTATACGGAAAAAAATTGTGAATTGAACCCAATATTCCAGCAGTAATAAAAGTGGGCCCCAGCAATAGAGTGTGGTCTAAGAGACAAAGCATCCCTAGACCTTAGTGCTTTTAATTCCAAGAGAATGGTTTCTCTTGTGACATACAGGTTCCTACTTTAAACCCAAATGAGGAAATGTGCAGGTCTACTGGCACAAAGCCAGACTTGTTTCTGTATATTTGAGCTGCTTAGTTTCCCAGGGAATTTGGGAGAGTTCTTACCACGTGAGACCATGTACCATTTTAATCCCTACATTGGTTCTATTAAAGAAAGAGAAAACACACACATTCACTACTCACATCTTGTCTATAGTAAATTCTTCCTCATCAGAGAGGTAATAAGATACACAGGCACATCATATTGAGTTAACTCCTTCCATATCAGAGAGGAATTTCAAATTGATCAGCTGTATCTACTGTAGCTTCATTCCAGTTTTTTCCCACCACATCAGCTTCTAGGCTTTGCCTGTTCCAAGTGTGTACAACATAAGCAGAGAGAACAGCTATATATGCCAATTAAGAATCTATCAAGATGTATTTATTTTGACCATTTTCTACTCTGTTACTGTAGTGTTTAGGAAAAGAAGAAAAAGACATCCTCCTCAGTCTAACACTGTGGAGACTCATTCAGCTGCAAACATCATGTAAATAAAATCTAATATCCAATTTCCCACCACACATCCCTTTTGTTACAGTGCCATTTTTGATAACAGGAATTACAGTCACACGGAGATTTACTGTTCCTTGCTAAACATGTGGTATCTCCAAGAGCAGATTGGATTTACTAGGCAAACTTTTGTAGTTTGGAAAGATCAGTAGTCAAAGTTAGTTCAAGATTTTTATGACTTCTTTTGTTCAGAGGAAACTGAGGGAGGAAAAACAATGGTGATGTATGAAAAGATTGCTTGTTTACAATCTGCACACAGATCCTTGCCTTTTTCATGGAAGGAAAGGAAACCAGCAGGAGAATTATAATACAGAGCACCTCCCAAGTTCTCTTTCACCACTCTCTCCATTTGTATATTAAGCAACAAGGCAGCTGTTGAACAAGTACTATCAACAAAGCAATCTTCTAGCCCTTTGATTTAGGCTATTCATATCTTCTGCCCTGAAATAAAATTACTTTCACAATTAAAACACCGAAATCAATGCTGTATCTATTGTCATGTCTGCAGGAGAAAAGCTTTAATTACAGCCCTAGATAGATAACACAATCATTACACCTCCTTAATCTCAAATATAAAACCAGCACCCTTTGAGTGCTATGCCACCCTTTCTTTGATATTTTTTTATGTGAATGGCTTTTTATCTGAGCACTTTAATTTGCATGCCTTTGCTGCGAGGCAGCTCCCCGTGATATGTTAATTGCAGAGTGCTTTAAGTACTAAAAGATTAACATAAAACTCTTTGCAAACAAGCTAATAGTTTATGATAATTTTTGCATGGCCTTTGTCTGTCTATCACTGAATTGCCTCTAGCTGTAATTTTATAAAGAAGCTGTAAAATATAATTTAAACAAGTTCATTTACACATAATTATTACCAGAATCACATTATTCAATTTAGATACTCCAGCCTATTAACAATCCATGAACTAAAATGTAATTAAACTGTTTTCTTTTTATTAACCTATTCATTACAATGTGTGGGAGACGGATCTCTCCATTTCACCAAAAATTTGAGCACTTTGTTGTTGGAATTGACAAGTCTAGCACGCTTTCTGTGCTTTTAATTATATTAAAAGTATTTCAAGACAGCTAAGATAAAGAATATATTTGGAAATGAATGCGTAGGAATGCCAAGAGGGTGTCATCCAGAAACATATGTTTATTTCATTCCATGTAGTTTTTACCGTCTTATCACAGTAAAAAAACCCAGAATAAATTATTTCAATTAAAATTTGTCACAATTTTAAGTTTTTGAAGAAACATTTAAGAATATATAGTATTTACTGCCAACAAGGTTATTTAAGTATTTCTATTACAGGGATGAAGCTCAAAATTCTCTCTTACTTTTGTTGGCTCTACTCAAAGTACATCCTCTACAAATTCACTCTATCTTATGTCTGAAGCTTACCTTCTCACTTGAATTAAAAAGCTGCAACTTAACTGTATTATTGATACTTCCCTTAAGCACAGTCACGAATACTGGCCTTACCAAATTTGTTCATATTCTAATAATTGAGGTTTCTCGTTTGAAAAACAAAGATGAGGTTTTGGTCAAAGCACTGAATAATCACATAATAACACTAACAGGAAAAGTGCCAAACAAATTAATAGTGAGATCCTCCACACAGAAATTCTGTTGCAAAACAAGGGATGGACAAGAAAATCTCAGCAGAAATACATAAACCAAATAGTCTGGGTTCTGTGAGTCACCGAACCTCATATGCTTAATTTTTTGCAGTAGTCCCTGAAAGCAAATAATTAATTAAAATGTCAATTTGAATTTTACCATTTAGATCATTTGCTATAGAAGTTATGACCATAAAAGCAGTGCATAACTGTGACAGAAGAATGACAATGAAATCTAAGACATTTTAACTCTCCTTAAACTTCTGTTTTGTGTGATAGAACTGTCCTAGAACTATGCTACTATTTGATCTTAAAGATCATCTAGTTCCACGGGCAGAGATACCTCCCACTAGACAAAGTTGCTTGAAGCCTGGTGCAACCTGGCTTTGAAAACATACAGTGGCGGAACATCTACAACTTGCTCAGGCAACCTGTTCCAGTCTCACCACCCTTCTTATATCCTTCTTCTGTCTTTCAGATACTGGAAGGCCACAATAAGGTCTCCTCAGGACCTGCTCTAACAGTTTCATGACCTTCTTGCGTTACGGTCTCCATAGCTGAACACAATACTCCAGGTGTAGTCTCACAAGAGCAGAACACAGTGGGAGAATCGACTCTCAGCTTCTGGCTATGCTTTTTTTGATGCAGCCCAGGAGATGGTTGACCTTCTGGGCTTCACACACCCATCAGTGGCTGACATGTTTTTCATCAGCTGGCACCCCCAAATCTTTATCTGCAGGGCTGGTCTCAATTAATGCTCTGTATTTGTATTTGGAAACTATTGCTTGGAAACTACTGATTCTCTACTCTGCTCACAACCATCTTGTGGTGGACTTTGCAGAAACTGTCAGTTCCTACAATTCCCAATATCCTTGTTTTATTACAATCTGCAAGGGCACAACTTCAATAGGGAAGAGGCAGATTTTAAATAAATTCAAGTTTGACTTTCATTCTAAAGCACAGTCCAGTTCAAGTAGAACTTGTCCTAGTCTTCCAATACACGTACAGAAGAAAAGTGAATTTTAGTCCCCAATGTTTTCAATACTACATATTCATGAATAAATAAATGTTCTCTTTTTATTTTTCTTAAGCATCAGGGAAAACAAATTATTTTTGTTCTTTGGACTGCCAGCATCTGCAATTTACGTTCACTGTCAGAGACATTCCAGTACTTTAAAATACAATTGGCACCTTCCTTTTTGTATTTCTAATGGGAAGTTAGTACTTCACCTGGTGGAGTAAGATTATAACAGTTACACTGTGTGAAGAAAAGGTGTTAGAAAGGATAGGTCAGGGATTGCTTAGATGTTTGCACTTGCACAAAAGAGACTAAAGTATCCATATGGTTGGGATAGAATTGACACTCCTGCAGCATTATTTAAAACAAAACCAAACCAGTCAAACAAAAAAATCCTGAACCCTCTAACATTTAACATTTCTTTTAACATTAGTAGCTTCACACTGGTTTAGGTAATGGTCAATAATAAAATCACTGCATATCCTTTTCACAGCAATAGGCTTCATCCTCAAAACCAGTTATAAACAGTTGTTTAAATGTGTGGGCTATTGTTAGTTTCATTCTAGTCTAAATCAAATTGTTTCTTAGGTAGCAACAAGTTTATGAAGGAACCACAATGTATAAAGATAAGCATTTTTTCATTTCAGTATCTCCTGGTTCATTCCAAACTTCCATTATTTGGACTGTCACCCTGACACTGCCTGAGGTGCATTCCAGCTCTCTGCAAGAGAATCTGCTTTCCCACTAATGGAGATGTTCTTGCAACGGCAAATGTAATTTTCCACTCCATTACAAATAGTGTGCAAAAGGACCTATTTCTCACTGTGCACAGATCAGTTTCCAGTGAAATCCTATTCACCAAACATTACAGTAGCAGAATCTACTTCAAAGATATGTGCTTTTTCACAGCTGGACAAACAGCTGTGATGTAACCATGGACACACCTGAACATTCACTGCTCAAGTATTCATCAATATTATAGATAAATACTCAATAGGTTCAGCGAAGGAGCAAGTGAAGAAACTGAGAAAGCAAATACTGTCATGATACTTTCTCAATGTACTACTTTCCTCGTGCTTTTCTTTAACAGCTAGATATCATGAAAATTTACATAGTGACTGGTGCTCTCTGTCATGATTATCCGGATTCAAAAGTCCAGTAAAACACCAAACATGTTGAAAACCTTACAAAGTTCAAAAGTAGACGCCTTTGCAGCAAAATGAAACTCAGGTGAAAGAAACTCCAAATTCTTTAACAGAAATAGCCATATACAGGTGTGTTTCACATAAAATAGCCTACAGATATTTCTTTATATAATTTCATAATTAACATATTCTTACAAAAAAGTAATTCAAATCGTCACAGAAGAACTTATATGTGTACTGTATATCACAATTCAGTACAAATTGTTCTCATGCAGTACTTTCCTGGAAACAGAAACTCTGTACCCATTGAGTAAGAGAAATAAAGACTAGGACTCTGTAAAAAATATTGCATAAAGAACTGCCTTTGGGAATTCTATGCCTAGCATTCTAAGCCTGGAATGTACTTTATAAAAACAAGAGAGCAGTTTTCAGTTAAAACAGACAACCTCAAAATGCAAGCTTCCCAGAGTGGTTTTTTTTTCTTTATACAATGTTACAAAAATAACAATACTAAAGTAACTTAAATGGATTTTATCATGAATGGAATAGAAATGACACCTCTTTTAGAGTCTACAGTATGTATTGTACTACCATTCACTAGGCAGAACAATTAACAAATCATCCCGTTGTATTCTTACATACACACTTCCAAGACTGAGCAGCCTAAGAAAGTATATTCTAAGATATAAAACACAAAAAATCATTCATCAACATTTCATGAAGACAAACACAATGAATATAAACCAACGATAGTTTTACTTTTCAGAGAAATTAGGTTTTAAAGTAACAGGATTTCCTTATTCTTCTTAATGCAATAATTCTTGCATTTTTCAGGTTTCATAGAATCATAGAATCATTACGGATCGGAAGGGACCTCGAAAGATCATCTAGTGAAATAAAATTATAAAGAACATTTGAATTAAATTCTAGGAAAATTAAATTTAGACTCTTGACGTACAAATAAGCAAAGAACATTTCTTCATGCATTGTCATTATCATGAACTAGTCCTAGCATTTTATGTAATGTGCCTTTGACTTCTTCCATTCTAAATATACGACCTTGAATAGCATGTTTTAATCTAATAGTTCTACCATAAAAAAATACTTTCATTTTAATTTTGAAGGAGTTCTGCAGAATCACCAATGTGACAATATGGAGACATCTATGTAGATATCTATCACTGCTGACAGCTTTTTAACTAGGTATTCAAAAGTTTGGAAGTATTAAAGAAGATAAAAAGATCACATCTGGGGAATCTTCAAAGACTAAGCATCACACTTCTGATGTGAATTATAAAGGCAGATGACAGGTGACTACAGAAAAAAGAAAGAATGGTAATAAAGTGAATACAATGGACACTTCCATAATTTATCATGGCAAGAATAAGAAAAGCATCTTCCTGTATCTCATGCAGGGTATTCAGCTTCATTAGATGGTAGGTAGAACAATAGTCAAACACTTCAGGCAGGCACTTCATTGATTTAGTTGTCAATGGCCGACACACTAACACACTCAGTGAAGTAGCATGGAATGATGATGCACTAAAATCCTTGACTAACTGCAAACGTACCCCATTCCTTAAAGTTAAATGTCTACTCAAGCAAGCTCAAGAGTGGATATTTTAAATGCCTCTCAATTTTGTTCTATCTCTGCATTCTAAAATGTTACAGTTAGGAGGATGTCTTGCATTGTCCTTATCAGTTCCAGCTAATAGCTACTATAGAATCATAGAATCATAGAATCATCATGGCTGGAAAGGACCTCCAGGGTCATCAAGTCCAGCCCTTTCTCCTAGTGCCTAGACCATATCCCCAAGCGCCGCATCCATCGGTTCCTTAAACACCTCCAGGGTTGGTGACATCACCTCCTCCCTGGGCAATCCATTCCAGCACCTAACCACCCTCTCAGTAAAGAATTTATTTCTAACATCCAGTCTAAACNTCAACACCCCCAGGTCCTTCTCCACCAGGCAGCTCTCCAGCCACTCTTGTCCAAGCCTGTAGCGTTGCTGGGGGTTGTTGTGACCAAAGTGCATGAGCCAGCGCTTGGCCTTGTTAAACCTCATACAACTGAGCTCAGTCCATCGCTCCGGCCTGTCCAGATCCCACTGCAGAGCCTCCCTACCCTCCAGCAGATCGACACTTGTGCTCAATTTTATGTCATCCGCAAATTTACTGAGGGTGCACTTGATCCCTTCATCCAGATCATTGATAAAGATATTAAACAAGACTGGTCCCAAAACTGAGCCCTGAGGGACTCCGCTTGTGACTGGCCGCCAACTGGATTTCATGCCATTCACCAAAAACACTTTGCCTGTGAATAATGCTTGATTCTAAACCATAACAGAGTCAAACCTTAATCTGAAAACAACAAAATGATCCTGAAATAATTTGCAAAAGTTTCTAGAAATATTCTTAATGGAATGTGCATTTGCAGTCATAAGGATGATTCACTGTAAAAGAATAATTTTTTAGGCTTTCTTTCCAAAGAGATAGTCTCAAAGAACCTTTTAAAAACATTTTAAAGTGAAAAACCTTACCTCTTTTTAAAAAAGCAAATAACAATTTGATTTTAAAAGATGCTTAACCACATATTTAACCTACAATTTAGTCAAGGAAGTATCAGTCCTTTGATTTTAAAAACAGAGGTAACTTCTCTGAAGAACTGCCCATGCATTTTCACTGTTCAAGGGAAGCATTACCTAGATATGAGGCAAAAGGTCAGTAAGGCTGATCCACTACATGCATCTACCATGCTGTCTTTAGAGATGAGTTGATATATCAGGTCTTCAGTATTTCCACGCATTCCAGTTGTATTGCATCACAGAATAAGGAAAAATTATATTCTACTGCTACAGATAATTGTTGAAGAATAGGGCCAACCCCCCCCCCCCCCCCCCCCCAAACAATAACAGCAACAAACCCAAAGGAGTGAAAATGTAGTGGAAACATCAGGTTACTCAGATATCAGCTCAGCTTGAGAACAGTCTTCTATTCATAATGTTTCTGGCATGTTTGGCTTGCCCACCAGAATTATGTCTGCTGGAGTTTGCTAAAGAAAAGAATGATGGGGTGGAACAACTGGAATTATAAACTCTGGAGTACATATTTACAAACTACTACTAATTTGCATTTTGCTAATAGTCCTAATTCTAACAGAATTGCTATGCAGCTCATTACTTAGGGAAGTCTATAATTTTTCCCCCTCTTGTACTTAGTAATACTTTAAATCATGGTGGTGTAATTAATGTAATTGAGTTATTAATAAAGATTGAAGGGGTTGGACACGGCATGAAATACTTAATTTTGTGTATCTTTAGCTGACTGACTGGTTAGGTTTGTATTTCATCTGTCAGCCAAATTACGTGTAATTAAACCAAAGCAGAGATCTGTCTCTCTTTTAACGAGTCATGATGTCAGACAGATTCATAGTTCTGGTTTGTGGGTGGTAAACCTGCCCACTCTTTTTTATCTGCTGTATTTTCCTTTTATGCTTTATTCATTCACTACACGTAACAGTATACTCATACTTTGAATTACTCCTTTAGTCTGTAATACAGAATAGATGGTTAAGCTACAGAAGTTAAATATTTTTAATTTATCTAGTAACAAAATGGATGAACTCTTGTTCCTATGAAATTTATTCTATTGCTGTGTGAAACTGCTAGTGTCTCATTGTTCTACTTCCTTGTACAAAATCACAAAAGTCTTACTCTTGTTGAGGTTAAGCACTGTAGTCAACCCTACAGAGCCTGGAAGAGATTGGCATTATTTTTTCTATAGACAGTGCTGGAGTTGGAAACTGATGCCAAGTACACCTGAGAATCATGTTAGCCACAACTAAGGAAAATTGTTGGTGTAATGAAGATTCCTTAATTCCCCAGATGTTTTGACATCCTTCTGCAAATGTTTGAAGCTACTACTGAAATGCACACACGTCCCTCAGATTGTCAGTAGCACTGGCCCACATCTGTATCTCACGTCTGGAAGTTGTACTGTGCTAAATTCACAGTTGTAACTGATTTCAACATGCCTGGAGTTGTTCTTACACTCATGAAAAAAGATGCTGTTTCAGGTTTTTAGGGGACTAAGATACTAGACCATATGCTCTTGTACCTCATGATTTCTAATGATACCTTATTTTATTTGGATATTTTTAACCTCAACATCCTTTGAAAGATGCCTGAAGCAAAACAACAGAAATACATGGATCTAAGTCAATAAGGTTTTGGGTCTTAAAATAATTTAAGTTATAGCCTCTATAATCAACTCTTGAAGGAACATGACGCTATGCTGCGTCCTGGCTTCTAGTCACTCAGAGTCATAAAGGTCTCTGCATTTACCAGCGGCATCAAGGTGTCAGAGGGCACAGAGGGCATACTGACATTTAAAGAAGTATGAAAGCAAGGAGCTCATATTATGAATGAAAAAAATGAAGATTTGTATTTGTTATCTTTTTACTGAATCCTGATTTATAACCATATTCTTATAAGTAATTTACTTAAGAGAATAAGCCTTTACCTATCCAAAAGAGAAAGAAGCTTCTAAATGCGAGATCACCACCTTCAGCACATTGCAAAAAGTAACAAAGACGAAGAGCTTTACTATTCCTATTTCTCCACCCACAGCACATTAAAAGGCATTTTCCAATTCACAGATAAAACCTTTCTACACAGTTGCAAAGTGCTGTCAAGAACATTCATCAGTATCTCAACTTCTCTGTGCTAAATGATATTGAAAGTACAATTCAGACTACAGAGTAACTTAGCCGCTCATAATGGCCTTGTAATAAAGCCGTGGTTTGAAATGCAGCAGGATTGCTACAACTTCTTCACAATCTTTGTCTTCTGTAAACACAAGGAGTGTCTTCTGCCTAAACTTACTGTGACAGATACAAGGTATGATCACACGAAAAAATGTCTTAGCAACCATTTGTACTTTAATTCCTGGATAGATTTTTTTTTTTTTTCTATTTCAAGTCTTTACAGGCTGATACATTTCAATGCAAACTGACTCTAGTGTGAATATTCTATGGTGCTCTTAAAGAATTTATTTAAAATCAAGAAATGTATGTCAAATTTTCAGAATATCCTTTATATTCAGTGAAAAATACAGTAGTTCTTTACCTTGTTTACACTGCTGTAGTCATAAAAAGTTTATGAAACACTGTAGAAAGCTGATTTCACATCCGAGGCCCATCAATAAGAGCACTTTAAGCAAAGAAAACCAAACTTTCAGCCCACTTCCACTCCTCCCATTAAAGGCTCATGAGGTGCTCTGGTCAATAAAAGCAGCTGGAGGTGTCCTTGATCTCTCTGTGCTTTTTATAGAAGCCGGATGGCTTGAATCTGGAACATTTCACAATTTAGTGACTCGAAGAATTAAAGGAGGAGCTCAGAATTAGCAATACTGTACTGAATGATAGTTACCACAAAGTGAAGGCACTTTACTAGAACATTAGGCATAACGCAGGCTCTCAAATATTTGAGAAACACAATAGTAGGCTGAAATAGTATATTTCAATAGTTCTTAGTAATGGATTTGAGAGACAGGAAAAAAAGAATTACAGCACTTTTCTTTTCCAGGAAGACATACTTTGTCCAATATGGCTATTTACATTTTGTCACAGTATACATTTTGTCTTTTGAGTCAGCCATCCCTCACTTTTGAGATTGAAGCAGTGCTTATACCCCTTTACTATCATCAATACAATGATAATAAGACTGTTAGTTGGATTATACTACATGCTAATAGAAATTCAATGCTGCTGTGTATAAAACTGGAACAACAAAAGATTTTTAAGAAGCCACCACTATCTAAACAATACAACTAATAAATCAAAATAACCCTTTACATACAAATCTTTTCAGAGTTAAATCTGAGCACACTGCATATGCACTAACAGAGGCTGGCTCTCCAGAACCCTGGGAAATATATAAAAACTCCTCAGCCAGCAGTTAAAATTAAATTCTTGTTTCATCATATGTCTGCCTGGCTAAAAAACTCTTTTATGTACTGAATTTTGCCTCATATTTGTCCAGCACCACATTAACAATCAATCACACACACACACACACACACACACACACACACTCCTCAATACCTCATGGCATCAAAAATTATTTAATAATTAGTCCCAAATCAGAGAGTTTGTTTGGATTCTTTCTTTCACAGCTCTGCTACAAGTCATACATTGGTGTCATGTTTGAATTTCATTCCTGCCCTCCAGTAATAGTGATTTTCTCTAAGATCTTGCAATGGTTATTGAAGACTTTGTTTTCAGAGAAAACATTAGCCCTCCATTTTGAAGAACTGCTTCAGGTGAAAAAGGAATTTGAAACATGCCCTGCTAAAACTGTCATCAAAGTGAATTATTACATTTTACAGTTACGTTCATAAATTTTACCTGCATCCACATATCTAGACAATATGCATAAAAACAGAATACACATACATAGAGATTCTGTAAGAAGCTGCAAACAAAATACAGTTTTAAAAATGGCTAGCAATTAGAAATCCAGGATTAATGTTGCTTTCTGAAGTGTAACTGAAACATCATTTGTATGACCACTCTTCACATGACAACAATATTAACCAATGTAGTAGCAGAACACAGAGTATAAACCTTTTTTTCATGTTAATATCTGAAATACAATAAGACAGTTTCCTTGGTTCCACAGTTCTATGCAAATCAGACATAAGATGCAATGCACGCAAGGATGAAAAGAAATTGAGAAAGCTATTTCTAATATTGCACAAACATTTGACATAATTTCATAATCTTAAATATATCTTAGAGTGTGAAAATTTCTAGATTAAAAGCATAGTTACATACTATAATGCTGATATCCTATAAAGCTCCAAAATAACCCTGATATCAGTACCTTGACATTCACAATCAAGATACATGCTAGAAATGCAAAGCTGTGTTTGCCTCAATGGTTTTGAACCAGACAACACTCCTCAGTGAGTTGCACATACTGCTGTAGGACATAAGGAAAAAACACCTCAAGGGATCTTTTAGCAAGTTTGAGTGGGACCTTTTAGCAAACGTTCACATAAAAGCAAATCCCTACATGCAATTAAGCTGTATTTATGTTTTCCAATCAGAATCATAGAATCATTAGGGATTGGAAGGGATCTTGAAAGATCATCTAGTCCAATCCGCCTGCAACAACAGGATCACCTAGACCAAGTCACACAGGAACACAGCCAGACGGGCCTTGAACGTCTCCAGTGAAGGAGACCCCACAACCTCCCTGGGCAGCCTGTTCCAGTGCTCGGTCACCCTCACTAGGAAGACGTTCCTTCTCAGGTTGATGTGGAACCTTCTCTGTTCCACCTTAAAACCATTGCCCCTCATCCTATCACTACATGACACTGAGAACAGCCCAGTTCCATCCTCCTGACACCCACCCCTCAAATATTTATAGACATTAATGCGGTCATCCCTCAGTCTCCTCGCTAAAAAGACCCAGCTCCCTAAGCCTCTTCTCATAACGGTGGTGCTCCACCTCCTTCATCATCCTCGTTGCCCTATGCTGGACCCTCTCCAGCAGCTCCACATCCCTCTTGAACTGAGGGGCCCACAACTGCACATAATATTCCAGATGTGGTCTCACCAAGGCAGAGCAGAGGGGGAGAAGAACCTCTCTTGATCTGCTAACCACCCCTCTTCTGATCCACCCCAGGATGCTGTTGGCCCTCTTGGCCACAAGAGCACATTGCTGGCTCATAGTCATCCTGCTGTCCACCAGGACCCCCAAGTCCCTTTCTCCTACACTGCTCTCCAACAGGTCAGTCCCCAGCCTATACTGGTACCTGGGGTTGTTCTTGCCCAGACTCCACACTCACCCTTGTTATACCTTGCTGACAGTGCATGCCAATCCCTCATCCAAGTCATCAATGAATAGATTGAACAGAACCGGTCCCAGCACCGACCCCTGGGGCACTCCACTAGGTACAGGCCTCCAACTAGACTCTGTCCCATTGACTACTACTCTCTGAGTTCTACCCTGTAGCCAGTTCACAATCCACCTTACTACTTGAAAATCTAGACCACACTGCCTAAGTCTTTCTGCAAGGATGCTGTGAGAGACTGTGTCAAATGCCTTACTCCAGTCGAGATAGATGACATCCACCGCTCTGCCATCATCCATCCACCTGGTTATGCCCTCATAAAAGGCTATCAGGTTGGTCAAGCATGACTTTCCATTTGTGAAGCCATGCTGACTCTCCCTAATGACCCTCCTGTCCTTGATGTGCCTAGAGACAGCCTCTAGAACAAATTGTTCCATCATCTTTCCTGGGATGGAGGTGACGCTGACCCGTCTGTAGTTACCTGGGTCTTCCTTCTTTCCCTTTTCAAAGATTGGGGTGTGTTGCAGTTTGAGAACTTCTGGAATTTTCAGAGGTGCTTTCATGAGGAAGAAAAGTTGTGTTGTGTCCTGGGGGACCTGTCCCCAGTTGCACAGGTCCCGGGACCCTTCCCGGAAGGATCTGTCCTGAGACTTGCCCCAGAAAAGGCTGGCTAGGAGCCTATAAAAACCGATGCAGGGTCTTTGTTCGCGCCCTTTTTGGGGGCTGTGGCCCTGAAGGCAGTGCCCCCCCACCGCCCCGGGAAAGGGCGGTGGGGGGGGTGGGAACTGCAGTTCCGGGGGAGACTGCGGCTCCGAGGAGGTGGAGACCGCGGCCCCGAGGCAGATCGCGGCTCCCCAACCAGCCGCGGTCCCGGCCCCGGCCTGACCCCACCGCTGGCGCGCACCTACCGCCACGCTGTCAGGAAGCGACCCCGGCCGCAACTTGCCGCAGGTGCACGGTCCTGCTGCATCGCAGTTTCGCTGCCGCAGCACCGTGGCCCCGGACCAGAGAAAGCCGCGGACGTCGCCGTGCCGCAGACTCAAAGCGGCACCCCGGACCCGAAGCAGTGCCCCCGCCACGGCAGCGCGGTGCTGCAGCTGCTCGCTGCGACACCGCGCTTGGACTGGAGAAGCAAGACTGGTGCAGATTTGCCATCACGACCCCCCGCCACGGATAGCCTTCAGCATCGGTGAGCTGGGCTACTCCTCTTCCCCCTGGAACTGAGACAGGAGAGGGAGTGGAGAGGATGTCTGGAAGACCCTCTTGGTCATGTGTGGAGTGTGGGGGGGGTGCAGCCCTGCAGCCATGCGGTTGGTCTCCATGTTGGACCCCGCACGTGGCTGGGGCCATGTGACTGGGCCGCCACCATTTTGGAAAGAGTGATCAGCAGGAGGAGAGACTGTTTGATGTTTCTGCCACTGAGAAAAGAAAAACCTGGCAGCGCTTGGGTTTGGGGGAGAGCTCCTTCGTGCTTAGCTGAAGAAAGCAGAAGGACTCGGGAATCCTTAAACCCCGGATCCGAAAGACAGAGACTGAGTTCTTTGAAATGCATGCGGCTGCACCGAGGGATGCAGGTGTGGGCGCTGAGAAAGTCAGGCCATCCTGAGAGCATTGAGATGCATGTCTGCTGCACCAAGGGATGCAGGTGTGGGCACTGAGAGACTCAGGCCACCCCGGACTGACATGCTCTCTTTCCCAGGTCTCTAAATTGGAAGAAGATCCAAGGCCCAAGCTGTAGTGATCTCCCATTATATTTTTCTCNGCTGTAGTGATCTCCCATTATATTTTTCTCAGGTTGTGTGATGGCATTTATGACACAGTTTCTAGTTTGTGTGCACCGACTTGCATAACTTTTTCTCCTATTCTGTATATAGTTATAGAGTTAATAAACCTTTCTGGAGTTTCCCTAAGCCATCGATTGCCTAGTGAATTTTATCCGAGATGCCATCGAGACCTCTCTGCTTTGCTTTTCTTTCTTTTATATTGAGTTGTG
>VXBP01006690.1:79282-93651 GCA_013400115.1 Rhinopomastus cyanomelas | reverse complement strand
CCCTTCCAACCCCTAACATTCTATGATCCTATGATATCAAGGCACTGTGGTTCCAGGTTCCCATCTCAGGTACTTTCAAGTAAGGTCTGTCTTCTGCATGCCTCACTTTTGTAGATGTCTTTAGCTTGGAGTAGAGGAGACCAAGGAGTAACGTCATTAATGTCTATAAATATTTGAAGGGTGGGTGTCAGGAGGATGGAGCCAGGCTCTTCTCAGTGTCATCGTGATAGGACGAGCGGCAGTGGTTGTAAGCTGGAATGTAGGAGGTTCCACATAAGTATAAGAAGGAACTTCTTCCCGGTGAGGGTGACAGAGCACTGGAACAGGCTGCCCAGGGAGGTTGTGGGGTCTCCTTCTCTGGAGACGTTTAAAACCCATCTGGATGTGTTCCTGTGTGACTTGGTCTACGTGATCCTGCTGTTGCAGGAGGATTGGACTAGATGATCTTTTGAGGTCCCTTCCAATCCCTCATGTTCTGTGATTCTATGTCCAGCTTCAAACTTTTGGTAATAGGGATGATTAGCAGCTGATAAAGATCAGTGCTGTTTATCTTCTTTGGATGTGCTTTTCAATCCATGCTATTCTGTAAATACTTAGTGTGCAGTGTCATTAGTGTAATCATTGTAAAGGGCAGTTGTGATTTTTCAACAATTTTTGTTAAAGACCTAATGGAACTTGTATACTCAGTAATATTTGTAAATGCTCTCCAAATATCTAAGTCCTGATTATGCAGACTCTCAGAATTTTGCCAGTTTCAGCTGTGTAACTGTTTCTTCCACACAGTATTTAAACTAAGGATGGATACTTCCATATAAAGCAATGCAGGGAAATGTGCTAAGGATTTGTATTGCAAAGGTTTAAATTTTTGCCTGCTTTGCAGACTTTGCAGAGTTTAGGTGTCAGTCTTTTAATCTTAGACACAGAGCTGGAAAGAGGTGAAGATGTCAGAAGTAATTTTGCAAAGTGAACAGACATTTTTTTCTCTATTTTTTTTTTAACTTGGGTCTGCTAGCTGCTCTTTAATCTTAGGATTGCCTGTAATGGCTATTTGAAATTCAGGAATGTTGTTTTGAGGGATTAGGTGTTACTTTTAAAACACAGAAATAACAGTTTGTGTTTCCCTTGGACAGTCTTGACTCTTCAAATGGCAAAAGCTTGGATCTGTGCATGAGTCACCTCAGACGCTCTTCACAAACCCATCAGGCTTAGTGCTTGCCAGCAAGTTGTAGCAGGCCTTTCATACCTTATGAAATCTGCAAAAATAAAACTTAAACATTTATTTACAAAAACCTCCTGCTGTGTTACATGGCTGTGACATCATTCAGTCTAATGAATGGAGCAGGCTTCCAGAAATGTGCTGAAATATCAAACCGATAGGCTCCTGGATGCTGACCTCTACTTTTTATTCATTATAGAGCCAGTGCTCCTATATGATTTGCCTGACTGGGTTTTGCCTTTGCTGGGTCTTTTGACCCCAAACAATTTCACATGTGGTGGGAAACAGCAGCAATCAGCACACCACAAGGAAACCTTGTCCCTTAACCTGTTGTTTCTCTGATGCTGACAAATGCATCTCTTTTTTTCTCAGTGGGACAAAACCATAACTGTGATTGAAGATGCTATACCGAGTTTGTGAGAAAATACAAGTTTTAGATCGTGATAATTTGGCCAGATTGCCTTGGGTATAGGTTTTCTTCCGACCTTAATTAATTTCGTAATTTAAGATAGAAAATTATTGTGGTTTTAAATGCAGAAATCACATTTCAGTGTTGTGTACTTGCTACTGAAGTGAGCGTGTGACATTTCAAGCACGATTGTATTTTGAATTGTTGAGGGGATTCTGCCCCTCTCTGTTTCAGATCCAAGAATGTGTTGAGGGTTTTGTCATACTCTTAGAGTATTGGAAAGTTATGGAAACATGGAAGGTTCAGAAAAGAGCAACTGTTTGCTCACAGTGCTGATGTTGAGAACGGAGGAATAAATTAAATATACTTAAACTATGCAAACAGTATTTTAGATGAAAGGCTCCTGCCTGAAGGAACCCTGGAAATCTGGCTGCATTTATCTTTGAAAAATTCAGCTGACAGAAGCCCTTTTAAAATACATTTCAGTAGAACACTACTTCAATACAGAAGAAGTGGGAAGCTGCTTCTGTCACCTTGTCCATTGCAAGGAATAATCCCAGTCTTTATAATTAAAACCTTAAAAAGAAAATGTAATTTCTAACATTTATTTCTCTCCAAACTGTGAACCCTTAGCCCATGCACTTCCGATGTTCCGTGAGCCGCGACAGCGAAGCACCAGAAAACAGCTGGAGAAGGACAGGCTGGACCCCATGAAGTCTCACAAACCTGAACCTCCTGTAGCAGGACCAGGTAATCTAGCCATAATAATTTCACAGTGTCATAAGCTAAAGTTCATGCTTCAGTTCTACACTTGTTGGGATTTCCACTCAAAAATTCTTTGGGTGGCTACTGTCCTGTATGTGTATGAACAGTGTCCATCAGTGTATGAAGTTGTTCTATGGTTGGATTGCTTGCCTAAAGTACATTAACAATCACAATGACTGAAGATGTATAATCAGTGAAGCATTTGTGTGAATGCAACTCTAGACTGTGATTAGACTATTAATTAGATAATAACTAGTTTCTTTATATCAGATCACTGTTACAAACACAGTACAGAATGTCTCTTTTTCATAAGTATTTTCTTTGAAATAGTTTTTTGATTTTTTTTTTTTTTTGCAACAGGTCGTGGTGGGCGTGTTGGAACTCATGGAGGTACCTTGTCATCATACATAGTCAAGAATATTGCACTGGATAAGACGGATGATAGCAACCCTCGAGAGGCTATTTTACGTCATGCGAAGGAAGCGGAGGAGAATCCATACTGGGTTGCTCCAGCATATGCTAAGTAAGGAAACAATTTAAAATATAAGTAATAGTTCTGGAAGCCAGTGGTAGTTCAGTAAAAATAGAAGAGACAATTTTTTAATGTTACATTTTCCCTTTTTTGGGTTGCTGCCACAAATACGTAACCCAAGAGTATACTGCACTCTTCTGAAAATAAGAATTACCAGGAGGCTAAATTGTTGACATTTGATACTTCATTTTTAAGAAAAACCTATCAATGCTAGAAGAGTATTTTAGGACTTTCTAAGTTGACTAAAATTTATAATCTTCTCCAATTGTAGTATACCTTTCAATATGGCAGTGGCCCATTGACAAACTGAGATGATAAGTTTTCCAATATGCCCTCTAGTTCTGACTGTTTCTTGGGTTAAAGCTTCAAAATATTTTTTTGGTGTTATGACAGGTTATTTTAGATGATGTCTTGAATATAAGAAGTTTTAATTTTAACTTTTCCTACTTAATTTATTCTGTTTAAATTGTGTTTGTGAGTATATGTGTGTGTATGTTTGTGCTCCAGATACTCAAACAATATTGCATCATAACTGCTTCTAGTAATGGCAGTTGTTTTCTGATTTGACCCACATGTTCATAAAGATAACTGAATAGGTGTTGCAAAAGCTTGAGAACGTCAGTGACCCAGCTTCAGTTTGACTGGGTAATTAATATGTATGGCTTACTGCTAATTAATAAGAATAGTATTGAAGCAGTGCTCTGTGTGGTATCATCCTTGTGCCAAAGAAGGAATAACTGAAAGGAATGAATATGCTAAATACTCATTTTTAAAAGAAAAATTCATTTTTTCTAGAGATTAAACTTACTTTGAATGTTTTTGTTTGAGATATACAACTGTCCTCAAAAGTAAATACAATCATACGTTTCATCAGGTAGATTGATACCTCCTTATATTTTTGTCTCAGTAACTCCATGTATTGTATATTAAGGTTCACCTGCCATGTACTAGACATGCAGGTTTTGAAAGATAGCTGTATTAGAAAAGGCTTACTGTGTCAGGTAGGCAGATGTCATTACAATTTCTTGTTAAAGATGTAGCTGCAGGGCAAGAAGAGAGAAGTAGGGAGGATGCAAGTCCAGACTGCTATTAACTTACACACCAGACATTCATATGTGTATGGAGGTACTGGACTGCAGCCAACAGCATGCTGCCTTGATGATTTTGTTGGCTGATAAATCTCATTCCAGTGAAACTGCTCTTACCCTTGCATTGAAAGCTTGACTTTAAGGTGTACTCTATGCAGAGAGCACTTTAATAAGAGTAATAATAATAATAATAGTTATTAGCTTCCCTAAATCTGACTTTACAGGGCATATATGTTTATACTGGTTATAAAGCATCCTGAACATGTTCTTGCCAAGATATATTTAATAAAATATGCAAATTACAAATAACTTATGTAAACTATCATGTAATACTGGATTATAGGAGTGTCCCTAGTGGTCCTGGTTAAAATGAGAGTTTCATACAGATAAACAGTATATAAACAGGGAAACTGCCTTAGCTTTAGCAGAAGGTGTGCTGTAGATTTAGGAATGGTAATATTCTGACACCCTTAAAAATTACGTACTGTAGAATCACAGAACTGTTCTGGTTGGAAAAGATCTTCAGTATGGAGGGGGTGGGTTTTTTTGTATAGTGTTTTTTCTTGGTATTACTTTCTTTCTCTGCTGTCACTGTTTCCTTTCTTGTAGCAAATTTTCACTTAAGTATGGTATAAAACTCTGCACTTGATATATCTGTCATATGACAAGGCTTTGCGCTGACAGATTGTTATTGTCTTACAGTTTTTCATTCTTACAAAAATGTCTTAAGGAAACTGTAGTTACTTCATTCACTGCAGTCATGGTTGTTCAATAATTTTAGACTGGAAAGAAATACTCTTACTGGTTGGTCAGAGAAGAGGACAGTATGGCCTTTGGAAGAGGGAACAGGTAGATTGCGAAGACTACATAGAGGCAGTGAAGCTATGCAGGGACAAAACAAGAAGGGCCAAAGCCCTTCTAGAATACAACCTGGTGACTGCTGTGAAAGACAACAAAAAATGCTTCTGTAAATGCATTAACAACTAAAGGAGGACTAGGAAGAATCCTGTACTGGATGAAAGGGGAAAAAATAGTGATGAAAGATGAGGAAACAGTTGAGGTATTGAATTCCTTCTTTACCTCAGTCTTTAGCAGTAGGATTAGGTGTTCACTGGGTACCCTGCCCCTTGAGCTGGGTGACAGTGCTGAGGAGCATAACAAGACCTGCATAATCCAACTGGCTAGTTGTATTACACCCAAGAGTTCTGATGGAGTTGGCAGACTGTTGCCCTTCATCTGTTATCAGCCATAGTTACCCAGAGAGGTCTCAGCACTGGAGGTTAGCAAATGTGTTGCCCATCCACAGGAAGGGCCAGAAGGAGGATCCATGAAACTACAGCCTTGTCAGTCTGCCCTCACTGCTAGGGAAGGTTATTGAGCAGTTCATCCTGAGTGACATTTTTACATTATTTACTGGATGGGTTCATGAAAAGCAGATCCTGCTTGACAAACAGAGGGAAAAGCTACAGTCATTGTCTACCTGGACTTTAGTCAAGCCTTTGATACCATCTCCCACGGCATTCTTGTGGGAAAACTGGCTGCTCACGGCTTGGACAGGTGTACACTCTGTCACTGGCAGACAGCTGGACCCAAAGAGTGGTAGTGAATGGAATTAAATCCAGTTGGCAACCAATCACAAGTGGTTTTCCCCAGAGTTCAGTATTGGAGCCTGTTCTCTTTAATAGCTTTATTAATGGTTTGGACAAGGAGTTCAAGTGTACCCTTAGTAAGTTTGCAGATGATACCAAGTTGGGCGAATGTGTTACTTGCTTGCAGGTAGACAAGCTCTTTAGAGAGATTTAAACAGGCTGGCTGGATGGATCAAGGCCAATCGTGTGAGCTACACCTGCACCAGAACAGCCTGATGCAATGCTACAGGCTTAGGAAAGTGTGGCTGGAAAGCTGCTTGGCAGAAAGAGACTTGAGGGTGGTGACTGACAGCCTGTTGAACACAAGCCAACAGTGTGCCTGTGTAGTCTGGAAGGACAATGGCATCCTGGCTTTTATTAGGAATAGTATGGCCAGCAGGACTAGGGATGCAATTCTTGCCCTGAAGTCAGCACTGGTGAGGGCTCACCTCAAGTACTGTGTCCAGTTATGGGCCCTTCACTTCAGCTAATAGAGTTGGTGTAGCTTAATTTTCATAAAAGCATACAGAGGTGAGACCTTATTGCTGCCTACAACTACCTGACAGGAGGTCGTAAAGGGGTGGTTGCTGGTCTGTTCTCACAAGTAACAGGTGACAGGACAAGAGGATATGGCCTCAAGTTACACCAAGTAAAGCTTAGGTTACACATTAAGAAAAAACCTCTCTACTGAAAGGGTTGTCAAGCACTGGAACAGGATACTCGGGGACGGTATTGAATTGACATCCCTGGAAGTGTTTAAAAATCATGAAGATTTAGTGCTTAAGGACTTCGTTATTAATGGTCGGACTCGATGACCTAAATGGTCTTTTCCAACCTAAGCAATTCTGTGACTCATACTGATAAGGTCACTGTAAATCAGATAACTGATTTCATGCTTTTTAAACTGTATTTTTGCTTTAATAGTTCTTATAAGAAATATTTGCAACATGTCTTTGGCTGTTAGTTTATACAAGGGATGTGAAGATACTTCCTGTTGGTGTTAATGGTGCCTAATTTTATTCTTGAAGCCAAATAGCATTATCAATCACTTGAAAATTTTTTCAGTCTTGTTATCATTAGGCTGATCTTTGTTTCTCCAAAATCTGAGCCAGAAAAGATGGGAAATACGTAAAAGGCAAAAGGATATGTCAAAAAAACAGATGCTATTGTGAAAAGGATACGTGGATGACAAGAAGTGCAGGCTGAAACAGGAGATGATATGTCACAGAAGCCCAGTATGAATAAAGTGTCAACAAAGATAAGGTCAATGTAGCAGAAAAATCATAATGGAAGAAGATAAAGAGTATTAAGATTTTTCAGGGGAAAAAAAAGCTTGTAAAAGACCTTGGCAAGAGCCGTTCCAGTGGAGTGAAATGGAAGGGAGGACAGATTGAGTATTTCAAGCACAGAACTACAGGAAAGGAACTTGAGGCATCAGTTGTAAATGTTTGAAAATTGCGTTCTTTGTGAGCTGCTTGTTGTAACACAGCTGTACAGAGATACCGTAATGACTTCAGATTCAGTCTCTCTGAAGAATCAGCAGGAATTAGTATTGTAGTAGAGGGCCTAATCTGGCCCACATGTAGCTCTTTTCTCTGTCTCTCTGAAGGTGAGGATGAAATCTCTCTCCCCACCAAGACAATCCAGTGCCTTTCAAATCAGCGATGTTGCCCATGCTTTACTGCCTGTGTTATTGCTATGTGTCACAGGCAAAAGCTGTGCTGCGTTCGCAAAACTTTTTCTCAATGACAGCATCAGTGTGTGAAGGGCTAATCATGCAGTGGCTCAGATATCTTTAGTGGAAGCAAGACTGAACACAGTGTTTTGTAACAGTGATTTTGTTGGCATTTGTTAGTGTATTTAAGCTTACGCTCTTTGGAAATTGGTAATTTTAAGAGGGAAGCCCCTGTGATTTAGTCTGGTTAATGGGGTAAGGAATACAAAGGGGTCTGGTGCTGAAAATCTTGACTTTTCAGTCTGGAAGTAGCCTTTCTGGCTTTCTAAGCATACTTGAAAGTCTTTTTGTTTCAGTACCATATAAACACAAATCTGAAAAGTTACTTTGGTGTGAGTCACATACTGTAATACACAGTTATCACATCCAGCCAGTTTAGCTGTAGCAGTATTTTTTTAGCTGCTAGACTGTGAAACCCGGATGTCAATGAGCTACTTCTGTTGGGTCCCTAAAGGTAACTAAGACAAACAACCCATAAGCAGTGGGATTGTTGTGACTCTAAAGCATTCTGCATGGCCCCTGGAATTTTTTTTAGGGGTCTGCATATCTGAGTATGTTGAAAACCACTGAAATAAAGAGAAGCACGCAGTACAAATAAATAATGTTTGGCTGTTTTTTGTTCACTTCCTGTTAGTGTAACCCACAACAGGAATGTATTTGTCAGCATGTGAAATGCTGGATTCAGCTGACAGTCATGAGGACATTAACATAGAATAATTTATGTAGGAAGGGATTTCTGGAGGTCATCTAGTCCAGTCTTCTGCTTAAAGCATGTTCAGTCAGATCAGGATGCTCCAGTTCAGGGACTTGTCTAGCCAAGTCTGAATATCTTCAACAATAGACATGCCACAAAACCCATCTGGTCAAGCTGTTCCAGAAGTCTGATTGGCAGGAACTTACTAAAGCCAATGCTGGCTATTCTCTATCACCTTCTTGTCTTTCATGTGCCTGGAAATGCCCTCTATGGAGATTTGTTCCTTAGCCTTCCCAGGGACTGAAGTTAGGTATTCTTTTGCCCTTCATGAAGATGACAATGTTTGCCTTCTGTAGTCATGCAGAACTACCCCCAATCATCATAACCTTTCAGACATGATAGAGTGCCCTAGCTCCCTCAGTACCTTTGAATCCATCCTTTTTGTTCTCCATGGATTTGTCTATGTCCAATGACCTACATACTTTGTCTTCCTCTTCTATTGGCAATGCCTCACTCCGTCCCAAAGACTCCGCTCAGAGACCTGAGGATAGACCTTCTCAGGGAAAACGAAGCCAAAAAAAGCACCAAGTATCTTGACCTTTTCCATATCCTGTGTTAGTGGCTTACCAGTCCCATTGGGCATTCCTTTGGCTGCTGGTGTAACTGTAGTAGCCCTTAATGTTGTCTGTACATTTATGTGTAGTTTCAACTCCAGCTCAGCTTTCTTTTCCTAACTTGTTCCTACACGTTCACATAATGCTTCTGTTCCTTCTACCTTTGTGTTCTTTTTTTGGGGGGTTGTCTCAGTCAGGAGTTCCCTGGCTTCTGCCAGACTTCACTTTTGCTCTCAAACAGAATGTGTTTTGAGAGCATTGTCCTCAGTGATCAGCTAGCCCTCCTAGTTACCTTTGGATGAGGATAAGTAAAATTGAGAAACATGTCAGTGAGAAAGAACATAGCTTTTCACCTGTGTTGTTTAGCCCTCAGAAATAAAAGTAACTTGAAGCAATAAACAAGCAATTGTTAATCTTCGTATAAATACCACTCATGCAGTAAACTCCTACTACACTGTAGTTACTAAACAAAACAACTTTTGTTTCAATTAAATGATCACTGCTGATATTACTGTACCAAAGGCAGTGTTTTCTGTGCTTTTATCTTGAAAATGGTCAGACATATGAGTCACCCTAGTTTCCTTACTTCACTGCTGTATAGCTTGTGGAGGTGGAACAGCTGTACAATTCAGCTCAGCTGAGGCTACAGCATTTTCATGGTAATTTTTTTTAAAATGAGATAGCACACAGACTTCTGTATGTTTCCTCTTCTTTAGTTGGTTACTGCTAGATTATGCTGCACTTCTTTAGTTTTTTCCCCTTCTAACCTAACCCCAGCCATACTGGACTTAATAGCATTCTCACATTAGCTGAATTGTATTGCTTTTCTCTGTGCCAGTCTTATCCTGGAAAATGTATAGATTCTGCTGCTTGTTTCACAAAACATGTCCTCCTACTCTGTTGGAAGTTTCTCAACAAAATTTACAACAGTTACAGGATTTGTGGTCTGAAAGGGTAGGTTTATACTTGAGGGGTTGTGCTTTCCTAATGAATACCTCAGTACTGACCTGATGTGATCCTATTATAACATTTGTAGAAAGAGAATTAGAGATGCATAAGCTCTGTTAGAACTGAGTCTGGCCATTTCTGTTAAGGATAATAAAAAAAAAATACATTAATAACAAAAGAAGGGGCAGGGGAAATCTCCACATCCAATACGATGAAGGGGGGAGCAGTGTAATTGAAGACAGGGAAAAGGCTGAGGTACTTAAGAACATCTTTGCCTCAGTCTTTAACAGAATGTTTGGCCATCCTCGGGGCAATTTGGGTCCTGAGTTGGTAGACAGGTGTGTGGAGCAGACCATCCCTTCTGTAATCCAGGAGGAAGTAGTTAGCAACCTGCTGTGCCACTTAAATCCTGACAAGTCTAGGGGTCCAGATGGGATTAATCCCAGAGTGCTTAAGGACGTGGCTCAAGAGCTAGTGAGGCTGCTGTCTGTCATTTATCACTGGTCCTGGATCATAGAATCATAGAATCATTAGGGATTTGAAGGGACCTTGAAAGATCACCTAGTCCAATCCCCCTGACACAGCAGGTTTGCCTAGACTAAGCCACACAGGAACATATCCAGGCGAGTTTTAAATGTCTCCAGGGAAGGAGACTCTGCAACTCCCCTGAGCAGCCTGTTCCAGTGCTCTGTCACCCTCACTGGGAAGAAGTTCCCTCTCATATGTATGTGGAACATCCTATGTTCCAGCTTACACCCATTGCCCCTCATCCTATCACTAAATGACATTGAAAAGAGCCTGGCTCCATCCTCCTGACACCCACCCTTCACATATTTATAGACATTAATGAGGTTACCATTCAGACTCCTCTTCTCCAAGCTAAAGAGACCCAGCTCCCTCAGCCTCTCCTCATAAGGGAGGTGCTCCAGTTCCTTCATCATTCTTATTGCTCTGTGCTGGACTCCCTCCAGCAACTCCACATCCCTCTAGAACTGAGGAGCCCAGAACTGGACACAGTACTTGGGATGAAGAGTAGAAGGGGAGAAGAACCTCTCTTGATCTTGAAACCACCCCCCTTCTGATCCACCCCAGGATGCTGTTGGCTCTCTTGGTCACAAGAGCACACTACTGGCTCATGGTCATCCTGCTGCCCACCACGACCCCCAGGTCCTTTTCTCCTACACTGCTCTCCAACAGGTCAGTCCCCAACCCCTACTGGTACCTGGGGATAACCGGGGAGGTCCTAGAAGACTGGAGGTTTGCCAGTGTGGCAGCCTTCCACAAGAAGGGCTGGAAGAAGCATCCAGAGAACTATAGATCAGTGCCTGGCAAGGTTATGGAACAGATCATCCTGAGGAGTGCCATCGAGCAGCATGTACAAGGCAACCAGAGGATCAGGCCCAGCCAACATGAGTTTAGGGAAGAGAGGTTCTGATCTCACTGTGACTGAGTGAACTGCCAGGTGGGCGAGGGGAAGGTTGTGGATGTTGTTTACCTAGACTTCAGCAAGGCCTTCAAGAAAGATAATGAGGTGCTGGAGAAGGTCCAGAGAAGAACAATGAGGCTGGTGAAGCGAAGGAAAGTCTATGAGAGAGGCTTAGGAAGCTGGAGTTGTGTAGCCTCGTGAAGAGGAGACTCGAGGGGGACCTTATCGCTCTGTATAACTACCTAGAGCGAGGTTGTAGTCAGGTGGGGTTCTGTCTCTTATCCCAGAGAAGGGATCCCTTTTCTGCAAGGAGAGGACAGGGCCTGAAGCCGCACCAGGGAAGGTTTAGGCTGAATGTTAGGAACCACTTCCTCACAGAAAGCGTGATCAGACGCTGGAATGGACTTCCCAAGGAATTGGTGGAGTCACAGTCCCTGGAAGTGCTTAAGAAAAGACTGGATGTGGCACTTAGTGCCATAGTCTAGGTGCTTGTGGTGATGTTAGGTCATAGGCTGGGCTTGATGATCTCAGAGGTCTTTTCCAGCCTCAGTAATTCTAGGATTCCATGATTTACATACCTTTTCTATTTTGTAATAGAAGCACACTATTAAAATGGGCTAAATAAGCTTCCATCATATTTCTTGAGAAAGGATAATAAGATTCCATACATCGCACCTCTTCAGCAGCTAACAAAACCCAGTATTTTTACCCGTAAAGCCTTCACCTGGAACTTTATTTTGGACTGAATGCTGATTATTTTAAAATTCTTTTCTTTTCATATTCTGCTCCACTGATTGGTTAAGTAAAGTTTTGTAACTATGTTCTAATGACATTTTTAAATTTTATTTTATGTGTGTGTTCTGCTTTCCATGTGGAGCAGAATGATTTGTACACTTCAGTAGTGTAGGACCTCATCTGGTTGTGAAGTCTGGCTAGGTACAGCCTCCTCCCGGGGCCAAGTGCCAATAGAGTCCTTCAGTAGGTGTAAGTATGCAAAGATCTTGCAGACTTCCGTGGTAAGTTTAGAGGACTGAGGGTAAGGCAGGCCAGCAGGAACATCTTACATATAAGGGAAGTTGTCTTTTAGTTTTAGTGACTTAAAGTCTATCTTGTGCCACTTCCTTAAGAAGTGAGAAATCCTTCTCTTTTAGAGCTGATGGCTCTCTGTTACCCATGGCAACATTACATTATGCCCATTGTATTAAGTAAGGCAGATGCATTTTTGTCAAGGTTTATGCATTTTGTAAAGTCTGCCAAATAACGGTTGTTATAATAATAGTGATACAAATCCTTAGACTGTTGTAAAAACATTAGTTAATACATTAATGAGATTTGGCTGTGTTTTATACTTCATCATTACTGTTGTAATGAGAAGTCAAGCACATCCAGCCTCAGAAATTGTGTAGCTTCAGCTACTTAGTGATTTTGCTGAGAATTAGGTTGGAAACGGGGACTTTGCAATGTTTAAAGTGTAAAACGGGAACTGAATGTCCAAACAGTTTATTGAAGTGCTACTTGATACCGTATTCATTTAAAAAGTAATCAATAATTATTTTCAGAAAGTCTAAGTGTTATTTAAATACAAGTAAACATAGAGGAATAGATACCATCAAACTTGTCTAAGGTACACTGTGTTCTCAGATTAAGTTCATCAGTTTTTATATGTTGTGGTAGTGCTGGACAAAATCTCTGGAGGAGAAGCTGGTTTTTTTATGCATAAACTAAGCCAGAATAATGACTTCATGTGCTGTTTTTGCTTGGTGGCTGCTGTCACACTGTCAGTACTTGCTGTGAGCCTATAAAATCTGTAGGTTTCTCTTTTAAAAATCATGGAATGAGAAGATGGCTCCATTTTTGTATTAAATTGATCCTTTCTTGTATCTTATTTTTATTCGTAGAATACACAAACAATGATTGTGAGCTAATGAGAATGTAGTACTTGCAAAATATGTGTTTTGTGCTTGTTCTTTGCCTGAGAGCTGCAAGTGCCTTCTTTTGGTAGGTGTATGTTGAAAAATGGGCAAGTCTACGATGCACCTTTTTTAATTATAGTTATATAGTTATATACTGTTACTTGTGTCTAGAGCATGTCTAGTATATTTTCCAATAAAGAATAATTATGTGACTATTCTTTTTTTACTGTTTTCTAGAACACAGCCAAAAACAGTTTTTGCAGAAGTGGAACAAGAAGATGATGAAACTGACAAGCCAGAGTGGAAAAAACGTAAAATTTAAAATTAAAAAAACTAGACCAACTAGACGAAAGACTAATTTTGGAGCATTTGAAACAAAATTCCAGTGTTTTTTTCCTTTATTTTGAGTGGTGGATAAAAATTGGAAAGCAAAAGTTACTTCAGTTCATAAAACTTGCTGCGTTGTAAAAAGGGGTTGTTGTGTTACATTACACTGGATGCAATCCCACATCTGAAATTTGTAATAAGAAATTAATTATATTGTGCAAAGAACTCTTCTCTATGCCAGTTATTTAGCTTTGTGATTTAAGTGAGAAGTATTTCTTTATAAACAGATGTTACACAGAATCACTCTGGTTGCAAAAGACCCCTGGGATCATCTAGTCCAACCACCTGCCCTACCTTACAAGTTCACCCCTAAACCATATCCCTCAACACCTAATCCAAGCAATCTTTAAACACATCAGGGGAAGTCCCCTGAATTCTTTATGTTGCCGAATGTTTAATTACTGCCAGTTGTACAAATGTCTAGGTGATCCTGCTGTGGCAGGGGGATTGGACTATTATTCTATGAAATGTTGTGTCATGACAGTGTTCAATTTTAAGTGTATAAATAAAATATTATTTCTCTGTCTTATCTTTTAATTTTTTCTAATTAAGATCTCACATACTACCCTTCTTGTTACAAGCGTAATTGTTGTAGTTTGAAAGTTGCTAGCGTTTTCAAATGTACAGCAGTTCTGCTTTCATGAAGAAGAAAAGAAAAGGAGTTGTTTTGTTTTGGAGGACCCCTCCCCCACAGGGGACTTGTCCTGGGGGAAGGTGTCACTGGTCCTGGACCTGCTCCGGATGTCCGTGTTGGGTTAGCCTATGAACAAGCAGAGCGGGCGGTTTGTTTTTAGAAAAGTCAGGAAGAAGGAGGTGAGCAGAAGAAGGTAGAGAAGAAGGAGGAAGTATGTAGCCCGCTCGTGTGCTCTGCAGGCTCTCTTGGGCTGCGGCTTCTCAGCCGAGCGCCCCCCCCCGTCCGTTCTCGGGACGGTGGCGGGGAGGGGGAAGGGCACGGGATGCAACTCAGCCGCGGTTTTTCAGCTACGCTGCCGCTACTGCGGGAAGAGCAGATGC
>VXBP01006690.1:56088-79141 GCA_013400115.1 Rhinopomastus cyanomelas | reverse complement strand
GTTGGAAAGCCGAAGGACTTGAGAGTCCTTAAATCTCGGATCAGAACGACAGAGACTGGAGTTTTGTTGTTGAAATGCATGCCGCCCGCACCGGACTGCGATTGGGGCGTTAAGGGAGAGGGTGGTGGCACACGTCTCCGGTTAGCATGCTTTTGTTGTTGTCCAGATCTCTGACATGACCCAAGGCCCAAACGATAGTGACTTCCCATGGTATTTTCCTCAGATAGTGTAATGGCATGTGTGATGCAGTTTCTAGGTTGAGCGCACCAACTTGCTGGGTTTTATTTGTTTTATTTTCCTCTTGAGTTCTCTTTTCTTTGTCTGTATGCAGCTATTAGGTTAATAAACTTCTATCCAGTATCCTAAGCTATTCATTGTCTGGCAAATTTGTCCGAGATGTCATCGAGACCTTACTGCAGAGAATGCGGCCAGTTCATTGATTTGAACCTGCTAAAACTGGTGGAGAAACCCCAACCCGCTACAGTAATAAAGTTTATTTAGATTCATATAAAACAATACCGTTTAGTTAATGTGTATGTTCACGGTTGTTCCAATTTAGTTTACACTTCTGTGTCAATTTTAGAAAACATTTTCTCGTGCTATCCTTATTTGAGTGCTATTCCCTCTAAGCATGCGTGGTATCTCCCGGTCAGTACAATATCCATGTCCTGTACAAGTCAGACTAATTTGCAAAGCGTGGGTAAACTGAAACAAAGGCAGGGAGGGCTTAGCCGATCCTATATGAGTTAACAGACAACAAAGAGGAAACTAGACTTCAGGGAAACACGTTTACTTTCAACAAAACCTCATTTTCCACTGCATTCCTCCAATACACAAACCAAGTTGATGGCCATGCAAAACAACAGGGGAGATAATGAGCTCTTTCAAGAGTCCCAGCTCTATAAATGCTCTCTTAGGGGAATACATCCCGCACAAACTTTTCCTGGGCACCTTACCTTTTCCTGAGCTCCACCTCACTTTCCCACAAACATTCCCTTGGTCTCGTCTCTGTCCATGGTTGGGAGTTTCCACATCTACCTCCCCACCATAGCAGCTGGTCTCTCAACTCAGAGTTTCCATTTAAGGATTTTGGTGCTGTCACATTGCCAGCTCTGCTCCAAAGTAGGTCTCTCTCAGCTCCAGACCAACACATTCACTGCCTTCTTCTACGAGAGCTTGGGCACATGGTCTTGTCCCACCTTCAGAGCTGCGGCTGCATTGTGTCTGTCTTCTCCCCGCATTCCCCAACAAAAATGAGAGTTCCCCAAAAACCCAACAACCCCAAGCTAGCGAAATACAAGGCATGAAGCCCTTCAGAAAATACGTGTGTCTGCCCAAATACATTAATTCATAGAGATTATAGTATCATTAGGGATTGGAAGGGACCTCAAAAGATCATCCAGTCCAATCCCCCTACCATAGCAGGTTCACCTAGACCAGGGGTCCTCAAACCCAGCCCGGGGGCTGCATAAGGCCCCCCAAGGTCTCTAATGCAGCCCACTGGTATTTACCACCCCCCGCCGGGGGTTGGGGGGGGTTAGAAACCGAGCAGCCACAGATGACTTCCTGCCAACTGCGCGGCTGGGCTGAGGCGGGTGGCTCCCCTGTCTCTCCTTCCCTCCCTCCAGCTCCCAGGCAGGACAAGCCCGGCCCCTGACACTGTCTGAGGGACAGGGAACTGGCCCCCTGTTTAAAAAGTTTGAGGGCCCCTGACCTAGACCAAGCCACACAGGAACATCCAGGTGGGTGTTAAATGTCTCCAGGGAAGGAGACTTCACAGCTCCCCTGGGCAGCCTGTTCAAGTGCTCTGTCACCCTCACTGGGAAGAAGTTCCTTCTCATATTTACGTGGAATGTCCTATGTTCCAGCTTACACCCATTGCCCCTTGTCCTATCCTTCTGACACCCACCCTTCTCTGCTTCAACCAGACCCTCCTTGTTGGTGAGTACAAGATCCAGCAGCGCTCCTCTCCTAGTGGACTCCTCCACCATTTGCATCAGGAAATTGTCACCAGTGCACAAAGGAACCTCCTGGACTGTGGGTGGCTGGCTGAGTGGGTCTTCCACCAAGTATCAGGGTAGTTAAAATCCCTCATGAGAACCAGATAAATAAGTACCACATGAAGAGCAGCAATAACTAAGACATGGTAAAGATATAAGATATCATCCTTAGCAAACAACCATTAAATGGCATTGTTTTATTTAAAGCTATTTTTTTCCTTTTTAAAATGCAAATAATACATATAAAATCAAGTATTTTCAAAAGTCTGTAAAATCTTGAATAAGTTCTTTAAGGGATTAATATATCCTTGGTTTTAGGCCGCGTACTAACAGTTTATAATTTCTTCTGTTACTTGTTCAGTGAGGCAGCTTTTAGGGAACAGACCTGCAGTGAAAGGCAGATGAAAAGAAATGTTCCAGCTGTTCTCTGAGCTTGAAGGGGACTTCTCATCGTATGTTGTTTATTCAAATGAGCTAGGTCTTGTCTCCTAATTCTTAGAAAAAAAAATTCTGTAAGTGAGCCCTTCAAAAGGTATGTTAGAATTTGTCTGAGAGTTCATCATTGTGACTTAGTGGTTGATTGTCTTGAATAACTGTTTTAGCAGCCTAGAGTTAAAAAACAGTCTCAATGTAGATATGTATTGAAAAGATTTTGAATTAACGTACTAATTTTAACTCTTGTCTTTGTTTGCAATAGTCCTTTCATTGGATTTTCTTGCATGCTCATCAACAAGCCAAATCTTAGCATGATTTTCATAGCAGTTTTTAGTCTTGAACAACTCAGTAGTAGGAGTTAACAGCCAGGAAGGAGATATGAACAGTCTGCTTGAGCATACTCGGGATACCAAACTCTGACTCAACCCTTTGAATTGTGTAGGGAAAAAATTTTACATTAAAAATATTGATATGATTAAATATTTGGCATGAAAGATGGAACTCTAGACACAAATTGAGATACTAGAAACAATGCTTGTTAATTTTTTATGAATACGGTTTTCTTTTGAACTCAGTGAAAGACCAGAATTTATAGTAATTGCCAAGCTGTCATCTCTGTCTTCCATGTGTCCTTATTTAGAGTGATAGTGGCCAGAGTCCAGACAGACTTTTGATTCTGTATTTCTGAAGGAAGAAAATGTGCTTTTTGTGTTTGTTTTCTTCATTAGCAGACTTGCTTACAGAGGTGCTGCAATCTTCACTAGCATTTTGGCGTGCAGAATGGCTTCTATGGTGCTTTCTCCAGACCTACACTTTTCTTTCCATATTCTGTGCAATTTCAAGATGTTTCCAACTTACAGTCTTTTGACCTTTGTGCTAATGACTTAAGACCAGCTGTTAAGTGCTACATGGCTGTCCAGAGGACCAAGGCTTTGCCTGCTGGAACATTGTAGCCCACCAGCTAACAGTCAGCCTAGTTTCCCATTCCTTGTTTGTGGCTGCCACTGCCATAGAGGTTTCATTTTGACTTTGTAATGATTTGTCTTCTCCAGTCCTCCTTGTTCTATTTCCTATCTTATTTTTTAAGCTTTCTGCAACAGGTAAGAGGACTGCTAAGGCTGTATTTGAATCCTGGCACCTTTCCTCTGGCTATTTACAACTACTTCATTATTAATTTCATCTGTGGTCTATTTCCTATGGCCTGTAATTTCCTGTGCTTTTAGTGATTGATAGCAAGGACTGGTGTCCAGAGACCTCCAGTTGTTGTCATCTTGATTGTGATTACATGCCTAGTTGATGCTGTCATCCTTGCCTTTTCTCTGTTGGACTACCGGAAAATACGTATTATGGGAAGAGAAGCCACAAATCTTTATCCTTTCGGTTCAGTCGCAAAGAATCACCGAATTATTGAGGCTGGAAAAGACCTCTGAGATCATCTAGCCTATGGCCTAACATCACCACAATCAATCACCTTGACCATGGCTCTAACTGCCACATCCAGTCTTTTTCTTAAACACCTCCAGGAATGGGGACTCCACCACCTCATTGGGCAGTCCATTCCAAAGTCTGATCATCCTTTCCATGAGGACATGCTTCCTAACATCCAACCTAACCCTCCCCTGGTGCACCTTCAGGCCCTGCCCTCTTGTCCTATCACTAGTTGCCTAGGAGAAGAGACCGACCCCCACCTGTCTACAACTTCCGTTCAGTAGTAAAACAGAGGAAGAAGGTCCCCCTGGGAGTCTCCTCCAGGCTAAACAACCACAGCTCCCTCAGCCCCTCCTCACCAGCCTTGTTGCTCTCCTCTGGACCTGCTCTAGCACCTCCATATTTTCTGGAAGTGAGGAGCCCACAACTGCCCCCAGTTCTCAGGGTGAGGCCTCACCAGTGGGCCCAGTATGGGAAGATAATTATGTCCCTAGTCCTGCTGGCCACACTATTCCAGATACAAGCCAGAATGCCATTGGCCTTTCATACCACCGGAGCACACTGCTGGCTCATACTCAGGCAGCTGTCAACCAGTACTCGCAGGTTCCTCTCTGCCAGTCCTCTCTCCAACCCTCCATTCTGGAGCTACAGAGGGTTGTTGTGGCCAAAGTGTAGGACCCTGCACTTGGCCTTGTGAAACGTCATCCTGTCAGCCTCTGCCCACTGACTCAGCCTGACCAGATCTCACTGCAGCAGCTTCCTCCCCTCCAGCTGATCAACATTCCCCAAAACATGCAAATTTACTAAGGATAGATTCAATCCCCTCACCCAGGTGATCAGTGAAGATGTTGAATAGAACTGGGCCCAATACTGATCCCTGGGGGACACCACTTGTCACTGGACACCAACTAGATGCAGTACCATTGACAGCCACTCTGTGCCTGGTCATCCAGAGAGTTTTTAACCTGGCGGATGGGGTACCCATCCAAGTCATGGGCTGCCAGCTTTTCCAGGAGGATGCTGTGGGAGACTGTCAAAGGCTTTGCTGAAGTCTAGGTAGACAATATCCACAGCCTTCCCCTCAACCACCTGGCAGGTCAACACAGCTGTAGAATGAGATCAGATAGGTTAGGCAGAACCTTGCTTTCCTAAACCCATGCTGGCTGTGCCTAATCCCAGGTTGCCTTGTCCATGCTACTTGATGGCGCTCCTCAGGGTGATCATGTTGAGCTTTTGATCCACAAGCACCCCCAAGTCCCTCTCCTCAGGGCTACTCTGCAGCCAGTCACTACACAGCCTGTATTTGTGCTTAGGATTGCCTCGACCCAGATGCAGGACCTTACACGTGGTCTTGTTGAACTCCATCAGGTTGGCTTGTGTCCACCTCTCCGGCCTGTCCAGGTCCTTGTGGATGGCATCCCTGCCCTCCAGCGTGTCTGCTGCACCACACAACTTACAATTACAGCAGTTTTTAGAACTTCTAGTTTTTTTTGCTTTAGACACAATTCTGTATACAACATGCGCTTCATCCATCCTCTGGGACTCCAAGATCTGATTGTTTCCTGCAGTGGACAGCATGAGATATTTGTGTATTATATCATGGCTGAAATTTGCTTTGGTTGTCAAAGCAGCTTCTCCTGTATGTGAAGATATTGGAGCATGCTGACAGTCTCCCACTTTGGCAGCCACATCTTACACTTGGATCAGCTTGCTGGAATCTCCATAACCGATGTGTTGCTTGAGTTCCGTGGCAATACTTGATGATTTTTTTTAATGGCTGATGATCAGAGAATGTGTTAATCTTGTAATGCTGAAAAATTACTCAAAAGAAGACTGTTTCAGAAAGCATAAGCGGTAAGTATTTTTAATTTTTTTAAACTCTTAACCACCATGCAAGGCTATTGTGTGTAAAGACTGGCACTTAGGATTTTTCTTACTCTTTCTCCTTTGTTCTATCATGAAATAGTAGATGCACCAGATTAATACCTGCAACAGATAAACTACATCCATTTAGTCCATCCTTGACTCAAGTTACAGCTGTACCTGAACCCGTTCTGGTGTATTTATTGGATAAGCTCTTTAACATTCCTATGGCAGACATTGCATGATCTCCCTAAACAGTCTGTTCAAATGCTTCAGTCTTAGTTGTATACATTTTTCATAATTTCAAAAACATTTCTGCAACAATTTAAACCCACTATTTCCTATCCTGTTCCCAGCAGACGTGGAAGTCAGTTTGACATTCCCCTTCGTGGCAGTTTTTTATTATGTTTGAATTTTATTATCCTCTGTCTCCTCTTGTTCTTTCTGTTCTCCTTTATGGTTTATGTGTTCTGGCAAATCATACTGTTTTTTTGCTTTTCTCTGCGTTGTTCTGACTGTCCACATTTCTTTGAGTGTACTGTGCACTGTGTTCAATATTTCAGATGAAGCTCCTATTTTAGCACTGCCAAGTAAACAGGAAAAGTATTTGCATGTCTCATTACAGCAACTTTTTTCTCCACAGTTTGTCATTACAGATTTGTATTCAGATCCTAATCTCCCTCAGACTCCAAAACCTCAATGGCAGAGTTGCTTCCCAGACTATTCACTGTCTAGTAGTTTTGTATTATCCTTAAATAATGGATTTTGTAATTTTTTTTACTGAATTTCATTGAATTTTCTCAAAATGCATGACTGTTTTGTTCAGATTATTTTGATTTTTCTCTGGGCCCTAAAGTGCCTGCAACTTTTTACAGCTTCTGGTTGTCAGCAGACGTAACAAATATATCCTTTGTTCATTCAGCTAAGCCACTATTGAAGTTGGTGGTTAGTGGCAAATCCATGAGGTTTCCAAAATGTCTGGGAGGGAAATGTTTCATGCAGTGTTAATTTTCTTAAGTGTTCATAAGCTTCTGTTTAATGTACTTAGAGAGTTTCTGAAAACCAGTTGGATTTCCTAGAGATCGTCGGGTTCTCCTCCTGTCCTTTGGTTTCAGAAGTTTGTTTAATAGCTCTGTCCCTTTGTGTTCAGTAGAAATCTTTCTGACATTAGCAATATTAGAGGTCGGGAGACCGGAAGACCTCCTTGTGCTCAGCATTTCTATACTGCACACTCAGAACATATTTCTGTCCTGTCACAGTTAGATGTTTTGATCACTTCTTCACAGTGAGAGTGACAGAGCACTGGAACAAGCTGCCCAGGGGAGTAGTGGAGTCTCCTTCCCTGGAGACGTTTAAGACCCGCCTGGATGTGTTCCTGTATGGCTTGGTCTACGTGATCCTGCTTCGTCAGGGGGATTGGACTAGATGATATTTTGAGGTCACTTCCAATCCCTAATGATTCTATGATTCTATGAATTCTCATTTACTTCAAGTCTTCTGCAACAACAACTACAGTCTGATAAAATCTTGCACAATCTGTGAAATGGCAGGCCACACATCTATACATCTGGTCTGATCTCCACTAGGATTGAATTATTACCCTTGCACCTGCCTGTAATCGTGCAATGAGATCTGTGGTTGCCTTGCTTGTAGTAAATTACGTTGCCTGTGACTCCAAGCATGATGGAAGCAGCAAAGTTTCTTGTTCCACTGCACTTCCAGTGGCTGAATATCATTATCTTCAAGGCATTCTTCTATCCCATTGTAGTGCTTGACAAGATCACTGGGACTATATTGAAGGTGATTTAAGAACACAGAAGACTATATGACATTTAGCTTGCAGGTGTGGGAGTGTGCAGGTTCCATAGTGCTCAGCTGCTGAGAAACTTTGAGCTTGATAGAGGACTTTTCTCAAAGTCTCTGTCTTCCAGCACTGCCTGTACTTCTCTTCCTTTCATGCAGCCAGCCATTATCTCTGTTTCTGACATCCTCAGGGCAACATCGCTCTTGATGGGAAATTCTCACTTGCTGCTACTCCTTTATTTCTGTAGAGTGTATGCCTGACTGTGAAACCTGCATTTCTGGTCCATCTCTGTCTTATCACAGAATGGTTTAGGCTGGAAGGGATCTCAGAGATCACCTAGTTCCAACCCCTTGCCATGATCAGAGGCACTCGACCAGGCTGTGCAGAGCCCCATCCAACCTGGCCTTGAAAAGTGTTACCTCATTTAATTCTGCAGATCTGTTGTGCAGCCTAGGATGCCCTATAGTACAGAGTTGCCATTGCTGGCAGGCAAAGGTTTTGTATTAAGGTCAGAGGCCTCAGGGATTTGCCTAGGTTTGTAAATGTGTTGGGCTGCCTGCAGCGTTGTCTCAGCTTGTTTAGCTGCTAACATCCAGGTGACCGGGTTTTTTGCTTAGCATTGTACAGTGTCGGGGAAACCAATTTTTATTGTTCGTGGGTCTGCAATTGGTGACCAGTAATTCTACAACCACAAGTGGTTGTTCTGTGTTAAATGTTGGTGGCTCTAGAATTACTTACTGGCCCTAGTAGAAGCAGGAGTTGGCAGCAGAGACTTTCAAGGTGTGGACAGAGGACTAAACTAGCAGCTCTGAGGCTAACAGGAACTTGCCAGTAGTAGTTACTAATCATTCAGAGAACACAGCTTTTGGAGCTGGATAGGCCATTCTGAAGGACAACAACAAAAAAAGAGAATAATAATAAAAAGATCGAGTATCTAACAAATACAAAGCAGGCCATACACAGTAAATCTGGCTATGACACAGAGCTACAGAGCAACACGGGAAATAGCAAAAGGTTAGTGTGTCTTGCAAAATTATGTACAAATAACACTGTGCAGATTTTACAGTGAGGATGAAGAACACCCACCTCTTCAGTATGAGTCTCCTGGGAAAGAGTTGGGGCTGCTAACAGCTTGTCACAACACCCACATCCCCCATTGCCCCATTAGACTTAAGCCATCATTCTAGAATGCGGACGGATGGCAGATGGGTGAGAAGGGGTACCTGCTGGGATTGTACGTAAAACAATTTCAACTGTATTGTCATGGAGACATATTCTTTAGTAGTTACATTTGTAGTGTTGCATACAGGCATACTTCTACATCCCACATCAGCTCCATAAGCTGTAGTGCAGCCATTCTATGCCAGCTGAGGATAGACGAGGGACTTTTCTGGTCACTCAGTGGCATCTCTTTAGTGCAGTGAAACCTAAGTTTACGACCAGAGTCTCAGCAGTCTACCTGTGACTCTTTCCTTGGCAAATAAACTTCACTTCTTCTAACACTGTGACTTGTGGTAAGGGGGCCTTCCTCTGTGAGGAAGTTGGTGTGCAGTTTTTAGCTGGCTATTCATTTAAAATTGCCTGACTAGGCAGAGGCAAACATCAGGAATATTCCTAATCAAAAGTCAGCATCTTCCAAATCACTTTTGCAAACAATGGCATCAACAAGAGGTCTGAGTTTTAATTACATGCTCCAGTAAGATCGCCTTGATTATTCACAGAATACTTACCAAGTGTTTTGAAATTTTATTTAATGAAGCAGCTGAGCTAGAATTAAAAGCATATTATGACATTTTTTGGGAAAAATTTGTAACAGTAAAGAACCAGTATGACCCTGTCCACATAGTTTACTGTACATCACAGAATTGGGTCAAAACTGTGTTGTAAAAATTTAAAGAAGTTTAATTCAATTCTTAAAAGTCACAATGTAGGATTCAAAGGAAAATCAGAAGTAGACATGGACTAAGAAACTAAGACTCAGTAGCTCAGAAATTTTAATCTGAAAATTCCATGTTGTATAAACACAACATGAATCTTGCAGAAGATGAGGAAACAGGTCACAGTAGATATTAGGGCACAGAAATGAGTGGGAGGAGATCAGTGGGCTGCTGCAGGAATAGGGAGTTTATGTCCGGTTTTGCGTGACATCGTTTTAAACTACCCCCTTTGAGATCATTAAAGAGAATGTTAATGAAATTAACAGGTATGTCGATGAACACTGCAAACACCATTGAAGAAGAGAAGCAGGAAATAATGAGTTACCTTGACATGCAAGATAATACATCTGGAAAACAATAATACCAAAGGCAGATTATTTTTTCTTCTGTGGTGGGATGACTCTCGACTACATCAGATCTGGTGGACAGCAGTTTGTGTTTCTGATGAGGCAGGAAAAGAAATGCACTTGAAGCTTTTGCCCGCTGCTGACTAAGCATCTTGAGTAACACCCAGACTGGGAATGTGGCACGTTCTGTCTTGCAGCCACCTTTTGTCTGAAAGTTAGATTGGCAAATACAGTGTAGACGGGTCTCATTTTGTGACTGCCAGGTGCTGATGTCAAATATCCTACAAGTTAAAAGTGCTTCTTTCTGTTTGCAGTCTTGCAAATTTTGCTGATGCTCTTGAGAACTCTTGTCTTCTTTCAGCTTTAAAAATCCACTTTCCTTCTCCTGCTTGTAATTGCAGCTCTTCACGTGCTGGAGTTTTCAAGGCAAGTTACAGGAAGATAGACTTCTTACCTCACTCTTTCAAAACTGTAGCATTTCAGAAAGCAGTTCTCTGGATCTACTCCTGGCCATGTGATTACCCATATGAATGTTATTCAGGCGCTCGGTTTTAGAGTTTCTCGTGTCTCAAAATTTAAATTTTTGAGACAAGTACTTTTCCCTCGCAAAAACAGCCTTTAAACGTTTTTTACTTTGATTATTTTTGCTTTGTTCCTGTCACATGAAGATAGTAAAACATCTTGGAGGCAGGTACCTTTTGGGCTGGAGCGCGTTTTGGCACTATAATGAAGTTATGCTGAACAAAACTCACACAGAGGACAGCATTTTGTAAAAAGGTGACAGGCTGTTGGGCTTTAATAAAAGTGCAATTTTCAACCTGCCTCTGATGATCATTCCACATCTCCCAGCATGTCAACAGTGTATAGAAATTTCACAGGAATAGGTGTCAAGGAAATACAATAATGAAAAAAAAATCTAGTACTGGATTTGCCATATGTAGTAAAGTGGAAAATATTTCCTAGTTTATTAACTTACTAATCAGCTGTCATACCCTGTTCTTAAGAGAAGGGAGTGACTCTGGTTCATGGATTCACTTGGAGTCTAATTAAGGAGACTGACTCCATAGGTCTGCCTGAAAGTCAATTTACTGAAATTATCAGGTTCTGAACTCCAACAGCACAGAGAATCACCATAATTACCCAATATTGGACTCAGAGGGTACAGAAACCACTTATGTTACTAGACGTCCAACTCAGAAAATGGAGGAGAGGAAAAGGGAAAAGGGAGAGAGGAGAGTTAAGAAATCAGATCACCACTCTGTACTGCAGGTCTGGGTCACCTCATTCCACCTTGCTCCTCGGCTCTGCAGAGCCCTGGCTGTCTTCTTAGTTTCTGGGTGGGGGCTGAGGTGGTCGTGACAGGGGATCTCCACTTCCCCACTTTTGTAGGTTTTCAGCATGTCAGTCTCTCATCCTGGTTGCAGGCTGGGGAGGGCTGATGGTGAAGCCCTGCACTTTTTTAATCTCCCCCCTTTTATACTCACTGCTGGCTGTGTTGTTCTCCCTCTGCTGCCAACAATAGGATCCCAACTGCGATTCTTCAACAGCATGGAGGACCCTATTTCCAGAGTTCTAGAGAAAGCAACGGCCAGTAAGTCCTTGAGACACAGCAGCTCACGATGTTCTCGGAGATCAAACATATTTTTTGCAGATAAGTTGGCAGAACTCCTGGGCGTGCCCACTGCAGATTGCAGGTCTCCCCCATTGCCCTGCTTGCAAATTGTTTGAGCCATCTTGCTAATCAAAGTCTGACAGTGCCCATGCTTACCTTTGAGATCCATGACCCTTGCAAAATATCGAGCAATGCCCCACAGCATGTCCTGATTCAGATTCACAGGAGGCTGCTCCTCATCCTGCAGTTAGCCCACCACTTCTTGAGGATTAACAGGCCATATATTAAAGTAACTTAGATCAGTCTTGTCTTCAGTGTGACTACTGCTTGGGTGCATATATTGTTTCTTTCAATAATGGGGACACACTTCGCATGGAGTTATGCTGAAGAGCAAAACGCTCTGTGTCTCAAGTGGTGCATTAGTTGTGCATATGAGTAGTTATCCTGGGGAATATTTACCTTAATGAAGGTGGGATCTTGACTGAAATGTGGAATACCAGAGAAACGGAATGTAGCCATGTAATCATTGAAAGACCAGCCAATGAAGGAGTAAGTGGAGGAATCTGCAATAGAATCAGAATCATTATGGCTAGAAAGGACCTCCAGGACTATCAGTTCCAACCCACACCTCAGCATCTCCCTAACTCCCTAACCATGGCCTCAAGTGCTTGATCTACTCATTTTTAAAATATCTTCAGGGATGGTGACTCCACCACATACTTGGGCAGCCTGTTCCAGTGCCAAACCACTCTCTCAGGAAATAACTTCTTCCTAAGGTCCAATCTAAACCACCCCTCATGCACCTTGAGGCCATTTCCCCTCATCATTAGCAATTTGGGATGTCATTAGTAATTTGGGAGAAGACACCAGCACCATCTCTCTGCAACCTCCTTTTAGGTAGTTGCACAGAGCAATAAGGTGTCCTCTCAGCCTCCTCTTCTGTAAACTAAATAACCCTAGTTCTCTCAGCCACCCGTCACAGGGCCTGTTTTCCAGACCTTGCAGCAGACTCGTTGCCCTTCTCTGGGGGCAGCACCTCAATGTCCTTTTTATACTGTGATGCCCAAGACTAGACATAATACTCAAGGTGCAGCCTAACAAGTGCAGAGAACAAAGATACCATCACCTCCCCACTCCTGCTGGTTACACTGCTCCTGATACAGGCCAGGGTGCCATTGGCCTTCTTGGCCATCTGGACACAAATGCTGGCTCATGTTCAGCAGGCTATCAAGCAACACCCCCAGGTCCTTTTCTGCCAGGCAGCTCTACAGCCACCATTCTCCAAGCCTGTAGTGCTGCTGGGAGTTGTTGGGACCAAAGCGCACTTGGCTTTCTTAAACCTCATCCCATTAGCTCCTCAGCCCATTGCTCCAGCCTGTCCAAATCCCTCTTCAGCACCAACCTACCCTCCCTACCCTCAATCAACTCTCACACTTAATTCTATGTCATCTGCAATTGTACTGAGGGTGCATTGATCCCCTCATCCAGGTCACTGATAAAGACATTAAACAAGACTGGTCCCAAAACTGAGCCCTGAGGGACGCTGCTTGCGACTGGTCACCAATTGGATTTAACACCATTAACCACAGCTCTCTGAGCTTGGCCATCCAGCCAGTTTCTAACCCAGTGAAGTGTCTACCTGTCTAAGCCATGAGCCCCAAGCTTCTCCAGCAGAATGCTATAGGAAACAATGTCAAATGCCTAACTGAAGTCCAGATAGACAACAACCATTATTTTTCCCTCATCTTCTAGGTGGGTCACCTGATCATAGAAGGAGATCAGCTTGGTTGAAGAGGATTTGCCCTTCATAAACCCATATTGAGAGGGCCTGATCTCCCTTTTGTTCTGCACTTTCCATATTATTACCCCCCAAGATGAACCGTTCCATAATCCTCCCCGGTGCTGAGGTCAGGCTGACAGGCCGGTAGCTTCTCTGATCCTCCCTTCTGCCCTTCTTGTAGATGGGTGTCACATTGGTATGTTGCCAGTCATTCAGGACCTCCCCTGTTAACCAAGATTGCTGATAAATGATGGAGAGAGGCTTGGCTACTTCCACTGCCAGCTCCCTCAGTGCTGGTGGTTCTCATCTGGCCCCATAGACTTATGGGTATCCAGTTGGCTTAGTAGGTCATACACTAGTAGTTCCTGTATTATAAGGAGACTATATTGATCTCCAACCCTATCTTTCAGCTCAGGGGACTGAATAACAGGATGATAACTGGTCTGACTATTAAAGACTGAGGCAAAAAAGGCGTTAAATACCTCAGCCTTTTCCTCACCCTTGGTAACCCTATTCCCCCTCGCATCCAGTAAAGGATGGAGACTCTCCCTGGTTCTTTTTTTGTTGTTAATATATTTGTAAAAACACTTTTTATTTTCTCTTGCAGAGGTAGCCAGGCTGAGTTCTAGATGAGCTTTTGCTGTTCTAATGTTCTTTCTACATGACCTAACTAAATCCCTATTCTCTTCTTGAGTAGCCTGCCCCTTCTTCCAAAGGTGCTAGACTCTCCACTTTTCCTAAGTCACAGCAGAATCTCCCCATTCTGCTAGGCCGGTTGTTTTCCCCACCAATTTGTCTTGTGACATGCAGACAGCCTGCTCCTGTCACCAACCACAATTATCCTTTTGTTCTTGTTAGAGCTAGTCCTAGTGTGTGGGGGACTCCGACTCACCTTGGGTGACTCCCCTGATGGGCCTTCATCTCCACTGTTGTTTGTTTGTCCCTCAGTCTCCAGAGCAAGGACAAATGGAAAAGGGAGGGTGGCTAGGAGGGGTTTCTTCTGCCTCTCCAAGTAGGGACCTGTTTCCATTCCCCCACCTTTCTTTGGTACTCTCCTCTTATTGGTGGCAAGGGAGGAGGGGATCTTCTTTTTGTAATGGAGCCTCTACCTGCTGCCCCATCCTTAGGGATGGCAAAACCTGACTCCATCAGTCTATCTCTCTGCCACACTACCTTATCGTGCACAAGCTTTCTCATCTTTTAGCTCTGCCACCAGGCCGAGCAGATCATTTATCTGGTCACACTGGACAAAAGTGTTATCTCTGTCACACTCTGGTAGCGATGCCAGGCTCCTAAACTCTGCCATCAGACATCTGGACACCTGCGTGCTTCCACTGGACCCCAGTGTGTGTTCCCACATTCTTTCTCACAGGGGCTTTTGTCCGGGTTGCAACCATTGCAAGAGAGAGGAGAGAGAAAAAAAAACCAAGGAGGACAGATTTAGCCCGGCATAATGCTGAAAATCGATTCTTTGGTGAGATTTTTCCTAGTGCTGAGGTATGCATTTTTATTTACCTTCAGCTTTCAAGTTCAAGCATGTGAAATGCTATTGCACTGCCAGTTCGTTAGGAGATTGTACCAGGAGTGGTAGGACTGGCAGATGAGCTCCCAGGCAAGTTCTGTGATGAAGGCGAGGGATGAAGATGTTGTTTACCACCCATGGTGATAAGAAAAGGAATGCATAAACTTTTGAAAGTTCCATAATGTTTTCAAAGAACACTGTAAAATCAACCTGCAGTGCTACAGAAAACAGAAATAGAAGGCCTTAAAAATTATGACAGCTGTCACATTCCCAAATTCTGTGATTTTTGCTGTTCACAAGGTGATAAATTGCTGGTTAAGGGTCTATAAAATGTCTGTTTGTAGGATTTTTTGAGTATTTTTATGAGCTTTTAACTCATGTTTATACTAAGAAAATAAAAGGAGGCTTTAGTTCTGGAAATAAGATCAGCATCATGGTGTTGAAGTCCTTCTGTTTCTTTGTGTTTCTTTTAACTATTCATTTTACTGCCCAGCATTCTGTCTATTCTGACATACAACACAGTTTAAACAGTTTTGTAGGAGAGTTTACAAATGTTTTTCTTGGGGCAGGGTGGTGGGAAGTAGCTACTTAGATTCTACACACTATCTTTCTGCCTTTTGTTTTTGCTGTGCTACAGGGCCCCTTGTTGAAGTTCAGCCATCTATTCTGTTAGGTGCTGTCACAGACAGACCTATGCACTTCAATCACAAGAGTGACTATATTTAGTAACTATATTTAGTAATGGTGTTCAGATAAAATTTTGAACAGTAAATTACAGAGTCATTCAAATTAGAGAAGACCCTTGTGACTGTTTCACAAGATTTTATGAGAAGATGCAGCTAATTGTTTACTGCTGATGGAGTGGGCATTAACTGTAGGATTATATAGTAACTACCTGTTAATGTTAAAAATATGAAGCTTAGCAACTAATATTGTGTAGAAAGATAGGAGGCTAGGTGCACCTTGTCAAAGAAGAGACTGATAGCTACAATGCTGGCAGGGACCAGCTATACAGTTTGGACGAGTGACAGGAAAAAACAGAGCATGTGTGGAGTGAAGGGGTGAGAATGTTTAACCCTGTGAAAGACTCTTTCTTATCACAAAATGATGTTTGGACCCCTAGAAGACCCTCACCGAAAGAAACTGCGCAACTGCAAGAAGGAGGAGACCTAATAGGAAGAAGGGATGGGTTATGCATATGTACAGGAGTACTGGAATATCTATGTCATAGCATATAATCATGGGTTTGAGGCTGGCTAGGTGTGCACACTCGTGGTGGCATGAGCCCCCGTGCACCCACTGGCAAATAAATTACCTTCTCAAAAACAGTAAACAGAATTCTTGGGTCCTTTCTGTACGTCACTGTTTGGAGGACAGGGTCAGACCAAGATGACAGGAGACTCTCCCATTTAAAAGTCATTTATATCACCTTAATGAAGCATCAAATGTTTGCCTGCTATTAGCCACTTACTGAGGATCTGTTGTGGCAAGGAACCTCTTAACCTCAAGTAGTATTCCTGACAGGGTTCCCTGTTTGAGGGGAGATCCTGGTGTGCAGCCTGCTGCCATACAGAAGAGCTGAAAGGACTCTTTGGCTGTCCACTATTAATGGGGGTGAGATAATTGACTCATAGTCAAAGCTATAACTCAAGTTAGCCCTTGGTTTTTGTATTGTTATCTGTTTCCCCTGAATCTGTATTGAGCAGGATATAATCATCAAACCCAAAAGCATCGTTATTGCAGAGTACAACAGATAAGGGTCATGTTGATGGAGGGTGAAGCGCACTGTCACAGATGCTTCTCAAACTTATGAGCAGAGATGGTATCATCTGCTCTAAGAAGCTGAATTGGGAAAACAATTACTACTGCAGGATTTAAGAAAGAAAAAGTAGAGTTAATCAAAGTCAGATTAGTGGCAGATCTAGGAATGTAGTTCAGCTATTTCTATGTCCATTTGGTGCTCTTTACCAGTGTATCTCTTTTGTGGGGAAGACTGTAAGGTGTCTTTCTGAACCAAGGAAATACTTTTATGTTTCTAATCTAACTTTTTGTGGGTTTATGCGTGTATCTGAGATACAAACAGTGTTGTGTAACCAACAGCTGTTTGGTTGTCACGAGAAACCAAATCCAATATCACAGTGCAATTCAGCTTGAAATGGCTTCGTTAGAAAGTTATCTGGAGTTACATGTTGTTAATTCTGTTTTGTGCTTGTCTGCCATCACTCTGCTTCTAGACTCGCTCCTCCTAGTGCACTGCTGTCTGCACAAGACCAAGGAATGTTTCCCTTTCTTTGGAAAGCAACGGTGGTGCATTGACTCTCCACAACCCAGGCTCAGCATTAATGATGTTTATAACTGAATCACGCTGCATTGCTTGGGAGCCAGGGTTATTTTAATTAAAAATGATTGGAATCTCAAACATAAGGCTTTCTGCCTGCAGGAATAATCTGAGAGTCCTGGGCAGAATCAAACCTTGCTATTTTGCTTACTCTGTTTATAAATGCCTAGACAGACAGTGGGACAGACAGACTGTCTTCCTTGTCCCAGCGTTCACCAGCATTCCTGCTTGCCTTGCTAAGCATTCCTGCATGATTGAGTTTTCGTTTAATTTCTAATTAAGTGTCATTTGGGGTTTTTTGCAGAGAATTTAACACTGTTTTACCACACTAAGAATTTTTCTTGTTAATTACCTTGGTATCATTAAACGTATAGTGGGTGCTTCTGGGGAAGACGTGCAGAGCTAATTGCCTTCAGCAGCACAAACATTTAGCTCCCAACATTAACATGACTTTTCCAGCTCCTACTAAAAACGCAAGCAAAAATGTTGGACCAGTAGTGCAGAGCTAACTGGCGTTCATGAGGCAGGACCTCTGCTAAGGGAAATGAGCGCTAAGGAGCTGCTGTCACTTAAGCCAACAAAGGACATTGCCTTGGATTTTAGCATGTTTGTTTTTTTGGAAGTTGTCACAAAGACACCAGTATTGCTTTAACTACACAGAAGGCTGGGCAAAGTGAAAGTGAGTCTGCACCAGCACAATGTGACCATATCTCTGAGGTGCTGATTACACAAGGGATGTGAAGCTGCCAGCTCTCCCAGCTGGAGAATAGCTTTGGGTGGCCGTAAGGGAGAGTAGGCTTAGAGAGAAAGTTGAATATCCAGTACAACAATGGTGGGGATTATCTTAACTATGGTTTTAGGGATCGTAACATGAGTTAGCTTTCACACGTAATCTTCCTCTGCATACTCCATAGCAAAATGCCTTGGTACAGACACTCTAGATAGTCTTGCGTCATTTTTGTAATTGCAGAGAGATTTTCAGTAAGTTTCTACAGGCGCAGAAACTTCTGACCAATTAGCAGTTAGAGAGATTTAGCGTATCAATTCATAAATTCATAGAATATCAGGTGGGAAGGGACCTCAAGGATCATATAGTCCAACCTATTAAGCTAAAATACAGTTTTAATTAGATGTCTCAGCAGCCTGTCAAGCTGGGCCTTAAAACTGTCCAATGTAGAACAATTGACCACTTCCCTTGGGAGATTGCTCCAATGTTTAATTGTTGTAATAGTGAAGAATTTTCTTCTGGACTCCAATCAGAACCTCCCCAGGAGTAACTTACCCCTTGTCTTTTCTGGATAACTCCTTTTAAAAAGGGAGTCACCATCTTCTTGGTAGCTACCCTTTAGTTACTGGCACATGGTGATAAGATCCTTACTAAGGCTTCTCTTCTCAGGGAGGAACATGCCCAGCTTTGTCAGCCTTCCTCATGTGTCAGGTCTTCCAATTCTTTCATCATCTTTGTGACCCTTCTTTGGACCCCTCGCCTATTTGCATCTTTTTTATGAAGTGGTGACCAAAACTGAACACAGTGCTCAAGATGTGGTCTGACCAGTACGGAGTAGAGTGGGACAATGGCTTCTTTATATCTGCTGGTGATGCCCTCCTTCATGCAACCCAGCCTCCTGCTGACTTTCCCTGCTGCTGCAGCACACTGTTCATTCATGATGAGGCTGTTGTTCACTAACACCTCCAAGTCCTTCTCTGCAATGCTGCTTTCAAGCCAGGTGGCTCCCAGTCTGAGCTGTGTTCCTGTGTTATGCAATCCCAGGTGAAAGACCTTACATTTAACTTTGTTGAACTTCATACTCTTCCTGCCTGCCCACCCATTTAGCCTGTCTAGGTCTTCTTGGAAGGTGGTTCTCCCTTCTGGAGTTCTGACTCTCTCACTTATTTTTATGTCATCCACAAACTTCATCAGGGTGCTCTTAATACCAACATCTAAATCACCAATGAAGATATTAAATAGGTGTGACCTGTGGAGCTTGTACATGCAATGTGCATAACGTGCAACTTACCCAGAAGGTGTGAGCAGCTACAGGGGATTCCTGCAAAGAAAGTCCTGCTTTCTTCTTTTTTAGAACATTGGTCTGAGGGATTTTCAACACTACTGTACCGTGTCTAAGCTGCCACACCTAATTCATATCTGGAGTTTGTACATGGCATCAAATATGCCTATGTCTGCTGTTAATTGATTATAGGGAACAGGTCTTGCAGATGCTGTTTTTGTAGCATATAGCAAAGTCCTTCCCAGAAATATTTCTGGTTTAAAAAGTATTTTCATGTATTTTGTGTAAATCTACAAGAATCAGTTACTATTTGAAAAAACATCTGCCTTTCCTGGTCAGTGGAGCTAAATCTGTTTGGTGGCCAGTCACGAGTGCTGTACCCTAGGGCTCAGTGCTGCAGCCACTCCTTTCAACATCTTTATCAATGAACTTCATGTGCAGATTGAGTGCACCCTCAGTAAGTTTGCAGATGACACCAAGTTGGCAGGGATTGTTGACCTGCTGGAGGGTAGTAAGGCTTTTGAGAGGGACCTTGACACACTGTATTGATGGGCTGAAGATAATTGTCTGGGTTTCAATATAACCCTGTGTTGGGTCCTGCATTTTGGTCGCAACAATCCCATGCAACGCTACAGGCTTGGGGAAGTTTACTGAAAAGCAGTCTAGTAGGAAAGGACCTGGGAGTTCTAATTGACAGACAGCTGACTATGAGTCAGCAGTGTGCCAAGTAGCCAAGAAGGCCATTGGCATCCTGGCTTTTATTAGAAACTGTGTGTCTAGCAGGACTAGGAAGGTGATTTTTCCCCTCAGCACTGGTGAGGCTGCACCTTGAGTACTGTGTCCAGTTTTGGGCACTTCAGTACAAGGGAGACATTCGGGTGCTGGAGCAAGTAGGGCAAAGAATCTGACGAAGTGCCTGGAGAATAAATCTTATGAGGAGAGATTGAGACAGTTGAGGCTGTTTAGTTTGAGGAAGAGGAGGCTTAGGAGAGACCTCATCACTCTCTGTACCTGTCTGAAAGGACACTGTAGAGATGTTCATGCTGGTCTTTTCTCACAGGTAATTAGTGACAGAACCAGAGGGTATGGTTTCAAGCTTCAACAGGGTAGGCTTAGACTAGACATTAGGAAAATATTTTTCCTGGAGAGAGTGGTCAGGCATTGGAATGGGCTGCCCATGGTGGTGGTTGAGTCCCCATCCCTGGATGAATTTAAAAGATGCTTAGATGTAGTGTTGGGAGGTATGGTTTAGGAGTGAACTTGTAGAGTAAGGTTGATGGTTGGACTCGATGATTCCAAGGGTCTTTTCCAACCTGAATGATTCTGTGATTCTGTGGCCGTTGAACCACAGCTTTTATCACCTTTCTCTTTTCTTAGGGCTGTTCTTATTGACAGTCATTACAAAATCCCACAGGCCTGTGCATATTAGTGCCATGAACCTTGTAAAAGCTGCCATTACCAGTTAACACTGTGTCAAGGTGATCAGAAGCAGCAGGAGCCTTGAACATGGTTTGATTAAAAAGGTTTGGTTAAGGGAGTATAACACCTTGAGATTTGCATAAGGAAATAATTTTAAGCTAAGAAGTTAACCTTGGAAAAAACATCTTGATATTAGACAGTTATTTGAAGTTTGTAATATGTGGTACTTTGTGTGGCTCACTCAGTAGCTAAAATTAGGTGATTATGTAAGGAGACCACAGTGTACATCTGAACAGCTACTGTATTGGGTTAATGATGTCACTCATCTTCACTAAGTCTTTAGCTATTCTATGGCTTGGCTGGTGGGCAGTGTGAATTCAGGAGCCATGAAATCATAGGCAAGTTAAGCTTCAGAGAACACAATTTTACAAGGGAAAGCAAACCAGCTCCTGAGAAAAGCTATCACATCACAACTCCCAGGTGATGTTGCCACCAGCTATTAAGCTCTATAAGCCTTCAGGTAAGCAAGTTTATAGCTTTTAAACCAATAATAATAGAAGTTCTGCAATTATTCTATCTGTTTGTAATTGGTTTGGCAAGATCAGATGAGCAGTTGATTTTAGCCTTTTGATTGTTTATTGTGAAATTAGTTGTGTTTACATTGAGGTCCTAGAGCTAAGACAACTTATGAACGCTGTATGTTAATGTGAATAAATAAACACATGCATGCCAAAGGTAAATTCTGAATTAAATTTTTTCACACATAGCAATGTGCTTTGGCTTTCAGACCAGACACAATTCAAATAAAATGTGCTATCATATTTTTCATAAAAGTATTTTATTTGCTGTTTTATGTTACATGCTGTAGCTTTTTCACACTTGGCAGTGGTGTAGATGTCAATCCTTTCTCTACCTAGTTGCTGAGCCTTTATCTGAATAGTTGCTGGTTTTATATCCAGGACGAATGAGGAGAACCATCAAGTAAATGTATGAATGCAGAGGCAATCAGGTTGGTTTCCTCAAATTTTTTGTGGCTAAGTGGCTCTGAGATGTGTCAGCTGCTACTCTGTGTCATGGATCTGATGCTTCAGTTGGAACATCCCTGTTTAGATAAGCTTTGGGGCTGCCCTCTAAAGTTTCTCCATGGGTTTTCAGTGGCTTTGAGTGCTGGTATCACAGGCCCTGTCAGACAAAGCTTTTTTCCGGGGAAATATCTGTAAATAAATGAAAGCCTGTTTATATCCTAGAAGGTGCCCCGACCTTCAGAATCTGAAGTGCCAGAAATAATTTTTTTGGGGGATAACTTGGCTGTTAAGTGACGAGGGTTTGTGCTGGGAGCAGGATGTTGATCATGGTCATTTTTTGCAGCCCTGGCAGTGTCTGTGTGAGTGTCTGTGCTGGCCATAGGCAAAGCCCTTTTCTTCCAGATGAGAAAGAGAAGCCTACATTTGGAAACTTGCTTTTTCCCTAGATACCTAGTCCCTTCTTTGAAGTACTCTTTCCCACGCATTTCCTGTCAGGGGTCCCCTGGGCCCCCACACTCACTTTTCAATCCCTTGTTTTTTAATCCAGAAAGCTGCCTACCTTAGGCAGTTTGTCTGGGATTGTACTGTAGCCATTTGTTTGCAATGAATCACAAGCATTTTTCATATTCTCTGAATCACTGTTGCCACACACCATGCATACACATATTGCAGGACATCTTGCAGACTAAGCTGGCAAATCTGCAGTGCTGATGCACATAGCTTCAGCAACTGAAATGGGCTCCTCTCAGCCAGACTGTGGCTTAGGTCAGGAAACCACCATTTAGTGCTCTATAAGACTTAAAATTGAGGGTTTTCTTCAGCTGGATTGAACTAATGACATGTCAGCCAGAGTCCCAGTTCCAAGCACCTTTCTGCTTTCTCACTGTATTCTCCTCCATCCCATTTGCTGAGCAGCTCCTCCAGCTCTTGGCAGCATGGACAGCCTAGAACAAGAGTCCTACCGCTTAGGAACTCTTAGAAAGCATGTGAGTCATGAGATTAAAACTATGTGACTTAATGCAGTATTTGGATGCTATTTTTAAGTGACTTTACTCCTCTTAAACTAGTGATGTGAAAGCCATTGCTGTCTACAATTGTCTTTGACAGTAAGGTGTAGCGGGTTGGGGATTCTCCACCAGTTTTAGCAAGTAAGGTCTCGATGACATCTCGGACAAATTTGCCAGACAATGAATGGCTTAGGATACTGGATAAAAGTTTATTAACCTACTAGCTGTATACAGACAAAGAAAAGGAAACTCAACAGGAAAATAAAACAAATAAAAACCAGCAAGTTGGTGCATTCAAACTAGAAACTGAGTCACACATGTCATTACACTATCTGAGGAAAATACCATGGGAAGTTACTATCGTTTGGGCCTTGGGTCACGACAGAGGTCTGGGCAACACCAACAGCATGCAAACTGGAGACGAGCCACCACTCTCTCCCTTAACGCCCCAACTGCACCCCGGTGCGGGTGGCATGCATTTCAACAACAAACCCCTGTCTCTGTCCTCCCGATCCAAGATTTAAGGA
>VXBP01006690.1:27728-49019 GCA_013400115.1 Rhinopomastus cyanomelas | reverse complement strand
GCTTAAGGCTTGGGGGAGAGCTCCTTCGTGCTTCGCTGAGGAAAGCAGAAGGACTTGGGAATCCTTCAACCTTGGATCGGAAAGACAGAGACTGGGTCCTTTGAGACGCATGCAGCTGCACCGAGGGATGAAGGTGTGGGCGCTGAGCCGTCAGGCCATCCCTGTGCATTGAGCTGGAGAAGCCACGCTGAAATACATGCGGCTGCACCGAGGGATGCAGGTGTGGGCGCTGAGAAACTCAGGCCATCCCGAACTGACATGCTCTCCTTCCCAGGTCTCTAAATTGGAAGAAGATCCAAGGCCCAAACTGTAGTGATCTCCCATTATATTTTTCTCAGGTTCTGTGATGGCATTTGTGACACAGTTTGTGTGCACCGACTTGCATAACCTTTTCTCCTATTCTGTATATAGTTAGTGTTAATAAACCTTTCTGCAGTTTCCCTAAGCCATCAGTTGTCTGGTGAATTTTATCTGAGATGCCATCGAGACCTCACTGCTTTGCTTTCCTTTCTTTGATATTGAATTGTGGTCCTGAACCCACCACAATACTTTTGTCCATGTCGCTGACAAACATGTTGAACAGCACTGGACCCAAATAAATCCCTGAGGAGCAATACTTGTCACCGCTCTCCATCTGGACATTGAGCTGTTGATCTCTGAGTGCACTCTCTGAGTGCAATGTTCTAGCTAGTTCCTTACCCACCAAATGGTCCATTCATCCAGCCTGTATCTTTCGATCTTTGAAACAAGGGTGTCATCTGGGACGGTGTCAAATGCCTTGCACTAGTCCATGAAGATGACATCAGTTGCCCTTCCCATATTGACCAGTGATCATTGTGACTCTGTCATAGAAAGCCACCAAATTAGCCAGGAATGATTTTCTCTTAGTAAAGCCTTATTTGCTATCATCAGCCACCCCATTGTTTTCCTTTATGTGCTTTGGTACAGATTCCAGGAGGGTTTGCTCCATGGTTTTACCTGGCACAGACATGAGGCTCACTGGTCTGTAGTTCACTGTGGATTTTTTGTTTCCCTTTTGAAAAACAGGAGTTATGTTTCCTCTTTTCTAACCAGTGGAAACTTCGTGAGACTTCCATGAATTCTCAAATATGATGGCTAGTGGCCTAGAAACTTCAGCTTCCAGTTTCTTTAGGATGTATCTCATCTGGGCCCATAGATTTGTGCACTTCACATTCTCTAGTTGTTCCCAGACTTGATCTGCTTCTATCCTGGATGGTTCTTCACTATCCCAGACAGATTTCTAACTCCTCCTGATTGTTTCCTGTGCTGCCTGCCTTTGTGTGAAGCACTTCAGCTGGCATGACAACTGTGACATCTTTTTGGTGGAACACCCCTTAATTAGTCTGAAGCTTTCTGTGGATTTTCCCCTGTTGTTTCCCACTATTTCAGGAGTCCCTGGTTCATCTCTTGCAAAGTTTAACTGTGCTGCCATAACCCCAGTTCACCACAGAGTAAATGCTTGGAGGCCTGTGGTAGCACCATGTCCCTCTAACCCTGGTGTGTCACAGCTTGTCACAGACTAGCCTGATATTGTTATCACCCTCCTGCCTTGTAACAAGTTTAAAGCCTTGTGGATCAGCCCTGAAATCTCTTGGACTAAAACTTTTCCGTCTTTGTGAAAGGTGACTGCCATTTGAGGCTAGGAAGCCTGGTGTTCTGTCGCCTATCCCATTGTCAAAAAAACCGAGCAAGAGTCATGTACAAACTCACGATCAAATACAAACTAGTCTATCACTGACACTTACTTGTATTGTCCTGTAACAGTTAGGTATTACTGACACTAAGAAATAAGCCTGTTACCAAGATTTTCCAATAGAAAAGATATTTCAAGGTTTTGGAGAAACTTTTTAACCAGTTGTCAGAATCACAAAGGGAGATTTTCATACTCTTTTCAAAAATGCATTGTAATTGAGTCAGTCTGAAATGAAACTAGGTATCATTGATAGCAAAATATTTGTTGTTAGCAGAATTTGCCCTCTTAGATAAACATTAGAGAAAACAGTTACAGGACTTTATTTACCTCCTTCTAAACTTCTGGCCTTTAGATAATCTTCATTTCTTCGTTGTGATAGGCACCTGGACCATTTCAGAACCACAGAAACCTTCATTTCCCTTGTTTCCCAGTCTGGCAAAAACTGATATCCACTAGTCATCACAGCCTAGGTGGGTGGCCCATGGCACACTGCTGGCTCATAGTCAGCTGCCTGTCAGTTAGAACTCCCAGGTCCTTTCCTACTAGACTGCTTTCCAGTATACTTCCCCAAGCCTGTAGCGTTGCATGGGATTGTTGCAACCAAAATGCAGGACCCAACACAGGGTTATATTGAAACCCAGACAATTATCTTCAGCCCATCAATACAGTGTGTCAAGGTCCCTCTCAAAAGCCTTACTACCCTCCAGCAGGTCAACAATCCCTGCCAACTTGGTGTCATCTGCAAACTTACTGAGGGTGCACTCAATCTGCACATGAAGTTCATTGATAAAGATGTTGAAAGGAGTGGCCGCAGCACTGAGCCCTAGGGTACAGCACCCTTGACTGGCCTTCAACTGGAGTTAGCTCCATTGACCACAAGTCCAGCCAGTGTTCCACCCAGCAGAGTATGTGCCTGTCCAAGCCGTGGGCAGCCAGCTTAGTCATGAGGATGTTGTGGGGGACAGAGCACAAGGCTTTGTTGAAGTCCAGATAGACTACATCGACAGGTTTTCTCTCATCCTCTAATCAGGTCACCTTATCATAGAATGAGATCAGGTTTGTCAAGCAGGACTTGCCTCTCATGAACTCATGCTGTCTGGGCCTGATTGCCTGGTTGAACTTTAATTACTCCATGATGGCTCTCAAGGTGATTTGTTCCATAACCTTCCCTGGCACCAAGGTGAGTTGTTGACAGGCCTGTAGTTGCCAGGATCCTCTTTCTGGCCCTTCTTGAAGATGGGCATCATATCTGCCAGCCTCCAGTCCAATGGGACAACCTCGGTTAACCAAGATTGTTGAAAGAAGATGGAGAGTGTCTTCGCAAGCACATCTGACAGCTACCTCAGTACTCTAGGCTGTAATTCATCTGGCTCCATAGATTTATAAGTATCCAGCACATGAAGTAGAGTCATAATTCTCATCGATTATAAGCGGCCTATTCTGTTTCACATCCCTATCTTCCAGCTCAGGGGGCCGAGTGCCCAGGAAACTACTAGTCTTACTATTAAAGACTGAGGCAAAGACGGCATTAAGCACCTCATGCTTATCATGATCCTTGGTCACAGTGTTCCCCTCTGCATCTAATAACTTGTGGAGATAATCCTTACCCCCTCCTCTAACTATTAATATACTTATAAGACCTTTTTCTGTTATCGTGAGATGAGTGCCTCAAACCTAGAGACTTAGTGGCTCCATACATTGACAGTTCTGGGACGTTAGCATCTGTTGGCACTGCACAGTGGCTCAGCCCTTGGGCAGTGCATTCAGGCTCCAAAGTAATTGCACATGATGATTTCACATTAGTAAACCAAAATCTTAGTTTGGTTGCTAAGTGTTATCTTCTATAGACCAATATGGCATGTTGCATCATGTTCTTGAGCCCCCAATTTCAAGAAGGACATGAAACTCTTGGAGTGAGTCAGAAGGATGATCAGAAGGCTGAAGCACCTCTGCTATGAAGACAGGACGAAGAGTTAGGGCTGTTCAGTCTGGAGGTGAAAAGGCTCTGGGGGAGCGTTATAGCAGCCTTCCAGTACCTGAAGGGAGGCTATAGGCAAAGAAGGAGAGGGACATTTTATGGGGAATTCTAGTGTTAGGATGAGAGGGAATGGTTTCAACTAAGTTGTGGCTGCCCCCTCCCTGAGCAACCTGGTCAAGAGAGAGCTGTCCCTGCCTGTGGCAAGGGGATTGGAACTCAATGATGTCTGAGGTCCCTTCGAACCAAAACAATTCTATGATTCTGTGATTCCATGAAATGGAGGTTTAGTGCCAGTAGAAAAGTGCTTGTTTGCATTGCATAGAATTAAGTTTCCCCACAGCACATGAGAAACTGAAAGAATAAATTTACAGAGGAGGATATTGGGTGCCTTCCCAGGGAGACAGACTTGCCAAGGGCTATTGGACGCAGATAAAACACCTTGTTCTGAAAGTTCCTGAACTGCAAATTGTTGGATCTGGGGTAGGGTTTCCAGGGAAAGTACCATTCCCAATTTGCCTTTTTATTCTTCTCTTTCCTTCCCCAGCTGAGGGGTGCTACTGCAGAAAGAGTATTGGGAGATATTAATCCTTGCCCTGCTGTGTAGTCACTTGTAGACCCAGGGGACCTGCATTGTCCTGTGGGAAAGTCTTTCAAAATTCAGAGTTATCCAAAGTTGATCTTTAACATGTGGGGGTTTTTAAGAAAATTCTAATCTCTAGATTGAAACATCTATTAAAAAAAATACAAAACACTAGCAAGAAATGCCTATTGACCCAGTTTTTATCTCAGAGTGGAACGAAATTAACCTGAAGTAAGATATTATTTGACATATTTACAGCATCTGTGATGCAAAGATTAATGTGGGGGTGATGAGACTGTCAAGGAAGACAAAACTGTGGGAGAGCGCCAATGGACAGGGGGAAAAGAAGGGAGGATTAGAAACATGTTAAGAGCACAGTGAAATGTCTTGAAGCTCTGGAAATCCCAGAACATGTAAAATAAGTAAGAGAAACATGAAACAGAATGAACTAGAGGGATTGTACAATGCTCTAGTGTTTGTATACACATGTGAATATGGCCAAGAAAATCAACAGTTTTGATATACTTGTTTACATTCTTATGAAACTGGAGTAACTCTCTGACAGTCTGTGCAGCAACTCTGGTGAGGAAGTCAGTGGTTTTAGACCTACCAGGACCACCTGGGATAAGATACACAGCTCTGGGCTAGGGACTGATTTGTGTCTTCCCTGGGGTGGCTGAGAAGGAAGCAGACAGGAAACCAAAGACTTGGGGCAGCAAGAGGGAACCTGTACCTCTGGCCGGGGGCTGTTGAAAAGCTATGGAAGTTCCTACGACAGTTCAACCCTGTGGGTGTTTACAGCAGCCAAATGCATCCTTCAAAACCCAATTGTGGTCTTTTTTCAACTGCAAATATAAACTGTGCTTGTGAGTGACCCTTTTGGGAATAAGTGACTGAAGTGCTGCAGTTTCAAAGTGAAAAAGCCAATGTCAGTGAAGGCATCTCATTGCTGAACTCCACTACTGGTGCTTAGTGCCAGAATGAAACTTCTAAGCACCAGATTGCGCACCAGATGCTGCTGTGGCTTGCCTGAGAGCACCTAGGATTAATAGTACTAGAATATATGGTTTCTTTAGCTATTTTTTTGTTGACCCATGAATATACCTGAAGTATAATTTATTGTTAGTAGTGTGATCCTGTGACGTTTGATATAGAAAAACCTTAATTTCAAGGCAGTGGGAAAATTTTCTAGGGTGAGGAGTGCAGGCCTGGCCTCTGTTTTGCCTTTTACTCTTTTCCATTGCAACACAATTAACCTTTTCATTAGAAGAGCTCTGTTCCAAATAAGCAAACTTCTCAATGTGTATTACTGAGCCATTTCAAGCTGTCTCTTGCTTTGGAACAAAACATCTTTGTTCCAGCCATGCATGACATTTGAAGACCTATTTATACAATGTGTCAGCTCCATTTGCTTTCTTCATCCTGATATTTTCCTCTGTATTTTCAGTTAGCCATCCAGACTGCGTGGAGGAAGGCTGCTGCTGGTTTTCTCTTGTGCTGCTCCAGATGGAGGCACTGAAAGCCTTTAGCCTTTCTCCCCTTCTGTGGGCAGACGTGAAACAACCCAAAATCAAATACGCAAGGCAGAATTTTTATTGTGTCTGCACTGAGACCAGCACCACCAGGTAGATGAGGGATGAAATGCAAAAAAATGCTTGAAGGTGGACTTGGTATTATTATAGTTTCTCTCTTGGTGTCCTGCCTGTGGTTGACACTGCCTGAGGGATGCACATGGCTACAATCTCTTTTGCTGATATTTGTAGACACTAAAAGCCCCTCTCAGCCTTCTCCTCTCCAGACTGAACAGTCTCAGTTCTCTCACCTTTTCCTCATAGGAGAGGTGTTCAAGTCCCTTAATCATCCTTGTAGCCCCCTCATTGGACTCTCTCCAGTAGTTCTCTGCCTATTTTGAACTTGAGAGCCTAGAACTGGACACAGTACTCCAGGAGTGGTTACCCTGGGGCTGAGTAGAGGAGAAGGAGATCCTCCTTTGACCTACTGGACACACTTTTCTTGATGCATCCTAGGATACCACTGGCCTTCTTAGCCACAAGGGTAGTCAGTGTTGGCTTTGCTCTTCATCATCCTTGTAAGGCAAGAGAGAAGTTTTGGGCTGTAAGATCAGAGACTAATATTCAAAGTACTTCACAGTTTTGTTTTAGTAGACACTCCCTCTTCCTCTCGGGAAAGGGCTCTGTCTCCACTGAATGTGAAGCCATAGGTTGTTTTCACGCCAAACCCTTAATGTGTGCCATATTAAACCAGACTGCAATCAGCAGTATTTGTGCATGGCTTCTGGTGCACGGAGTGGAGGCATTGGTATGCGAGGTGGAATGCCTTCAATATCATGTGCTTCAGAAACAGCGCTTGTGAGCTTTGCTTCGTGTTCCAGTGTCTGGACTGGAGCTGCGTGCACACTCTTGCTCAGCACAAATGAAACCAAGGCATCCATATGCTGTACATTAAGAGAAAGTGTTTGATCTCCTGCTCACTGGCTCACTGCTCAAATACTCTCTTCTCCTCTGTAGCAATTTTGAGACGCATGGAGCCCAGCGTCAAACCCTGTAAGCCTGCACATGTTTATTTGCTCTGTGATAAGAAAATGTTGCTGGTCACAGCCTCAAAACCTGCCCTCGTCTTTTTCATGATGGTGGCAAAAATGAAAATCCCTCAAGTTGTGTTTTTCTGTTTAAAGATGAAGGAAAAAGGCCTGCCAAGGTTGATGGAATTCAGTGGAACTGATGTAATGCCTGAGTAGCAAAGCAAAATGCAAGTTAACTCTGAGTGCAAGAATTGCGGCTCTGCATACCAAGGCCACCAAAAAGTTACTATAGCCCTGCATGGGCAAGGCATAACTTGAGTAACACCAGACATCAAGCCTGCCACTGGGTTGATTACTCTGTCACTGCTTACCACACATCTTTGAGTCTTTAATTGCAGTAACTTCTTAATATCGTGTTCTGATAAGAAACTACAGACATCTTGAATCCACTTTAATGACACTGATTAGATAGGAGAGGAAGGGTCTACTGACCACTTGCTGAGTCTTCAGCATAACCCTATGTGGGTTGGAAACTGGGTGATACTGTAACTTGGAACTGGTACAATGGAAAAGAAACACAAGCAAAACAAAGGTAACAATAAAAATGAGTTTTATTTTGTAAAAAGTTATAAAATGAATATTGTACAAAAATAAAGTCTGTAGAGAACTTTGGTTGATTAACACAGATGACTGAGACATAAATTGCAGGTGAATTAAAAACTCCAGAGAAGCACACTCCTGTTGTCAGTAAGGTCTTAAAAAAAATCACAAACTTTACCCTTTTGTATTTTGAACGTAATGATTTACTTTGGTTGCAGCCTTGTCAAGCTGCGCAGAAAATGTTTTTGGGCAAATTTTCAGCAACTGGGGCAAGTGAAAGTACACTTCTAAGCACTGCTGCTGGTCAGCTGTCCAGCAGCACAGCTGACCCCAATCTTAACAAGCTTTTACTGCCCAAATCATGGCAATGCTGATGGTGGCATCAGCTGTACCACCCCTGCCCAGCATGAAGGGTAAGGTGTTCATATGGTACTGTGGGAATGTAGCCTTGCAGCTGGGCTCTGGGGCTGTCCTCCATCTGTCCAGGAGAGCAGTGGAGGTTGGGACTGCACTGCAGCAGATATATCTTTCTATGAAAAATGCTGGTACAACTTTCTATGAATATTCTTCAATTTTTGACCTCTAGACCTTTCTTTTGTGATGCCCAAAGGGGCTCAGATGAAAATGAATATGGAGAGCCATTGCATGAGATTAAAATGCTGGACTGTAATATTTTTATTTTCAGTAGGATTTTTTTTTAATTCCTGTTTCTTTTGCTGGAGTTGATGCTTCACTGGTTGTCAGTTATGTCTAGTGATCCTTTGGGAAAAGTGTCTCCAGAATGAGGGCTTGTGTTAGTGGTCAGGTATGAACAACTTTGCTGTACATCTTCTCTCATCCTAAAGAAACTCTGACTGTTCTGTGCGGATGTGATCCTGTGACATTTCAGCAAGTTACACAAACACTTTGGTTATTAACACAATTGTTTACCTGCAGTCTACATTAAATCCAGGGCTAACTAACAGGAGGTATTTAACCTCTTTTACATGGAACTATGGAAGGAAAAGCTTAAATAAATATATAAAGAAATTATAAAGCTAAATGTGATTACTTTTCATCTGTCAACAGTTATATGAGGTCAGTTGGCAAAAAGCGTGAGAAAAAAAATACGGCTACATTTAAAATTACTAGAATTAGTCTTTCTAACAAATTTCTAATATTGAGCCAAGTCCTGTGACGCTCACTGGTCCAGAGCCATTGCCGCTCCTGCGCATGTGTGACTGCAGTAGTTTTCGTAAGTATTAGTGAACAGGAGGAAGGCTGCAGACTTCAGCACTATGTTTTGCGAATATAATCAGGATTTTTTTTAGAAGAAAAAAGGTAAAGTAAGTGATTTTTTGCATTCAAATTAACACTTCAAATCAAACGCATGGACAGTTGCTCCCAACGTAATTGTCTCTCTGTATCTTCCAAGCACCTTCTACTTTGGCACCTTTGAAAACAATGTTAATAAATAAGGAGAGAAGACTCATTACTGAATTGTAATAAATAACAATAACTTAAACTCAATAAATATCTTCTGAATATTTATGTCTCTGAATGGATGCATTGCATCAAGTAGTCTCTGCTCACTCTCAATGACTAAACAAATGCAGTTATGCAACTGATGTTAACCCTTTGTAAACCTGAAGAAACGCATTTTGTGCAGGGAGGGCTTGTTATTTCTCTTGCTGTATTAGGAAGAAGTGCTTAAAAACTCAACTTGATTTCATAGGTATCAGAAGAATTAAGTCCTACGTTTGTTTTGAAAACACATGAGATGGACAGAAACTTAACCAGTTAAGTGGAACTGTTTTGCTCAGTATTTATACTGGCTGTTGAGCCTCAGCATTCTGGTATTTGCCCAGTATCAGCTTACTTATAAGCTTAATCTTACTTATAAGGTTAATCGTACTACAGCTGAGAAGTTGTTCTTAGGAACTACCTTTCAACAAACCGTAACACTACGTGTCTTTCAGTAAAGCCGAGGATACAAGGGATGAATAAGGTACTCCTAAGCTACTTTTCAGCTAAGCTTCCTGACAAGGATGGTTTAACTACCACACAGCGTGGTATGCAGAGCTGTGTTTTTAAGCACATTCCTCATGGATCCAGGCCTTACTGACGGTGGACCATGTCAAATGAGAAAGGGTGTGCACAAGCCGTCCAGCTGTTTGCATCTCCACCTGAGCTTTTATTTACTTTCCCATAGGACTCCAAAAGCCTCCGTCCTCCTGCACTGTCTTGCACCTCCCTGTCTGAGCTCTTGGGAGCCCTTGTTCTGCGTTCTTGGTTCTCTTTTCTCCATTCTGAGCAGACACATCCCCAGGAACCTTGGTCCCACTCCTTATATAATAATAGCAGGAATGAAAAACTGGCGTCTCTGGTGTGCAGCCATCAGACGCACCCACACCTTTTTGCGGAATGTTTTTTCAGTATGTGGTAAACCAGGTTATCATCCAAAAATGACAGGTCATCATCAAAGGCTGTGGGTCTGCAGCAAGCTTGTCTCACTTTGTCAGTGACAAGTTTTTTCTTTCTGGTTAAGTTTTTCAAAATTTTGTCATAGGTGGTCTCAGCTGCATCACAAGATCCACTACAATACCGGAAAATCAGCTCTTCTTTGGTTTCATATCCCAAATCCAGATCAGTGACATTTAAATGTATTTCTGTTAAAACACATCCTCGATTTTTGCCCTTTTGATTCCTCCTTCCCTTTTTGCTGGAATTCTCTATGTTCATGGCTGCATTTTGTCGGTTTCTCTCCCGCCTAGAAAAAATTGGAGTCTGTTTATCTGGTGACCTCCTTAGTCTTTTAATGGTGGCTTGAATAAAGTCCACTGCCTCATCAAACTGATCTGGATAATCCTCTGGTATATTAGCTGTTTAGGAAACAGAGAAAAGGCTTTGTCACAAGTAAGTTGTAATTAAGTTTCTTCATTTGTGGCCCAAAAATATTAGACACAGACAAGCTGCTTTGCCCGTTTCTTCAGACAGCATGCCCAGAATCCTCAGAAATCAGGGGGAATTTGGAATGGTTTAGATCATCTCAGAGACTTATTTGGGAAAAATAAATGTGATATGTATGTATCTCTTTAGGTGTCTGCTGATGGTTGGCAGCACCCCAGTGCATTTTTCAATATTGAATGAATCCTACCAAAATCAAGGGAAGGCAAAATACGCCATGATAGCAATAATAATTATTGGGTGGATGAAGCTACTTGGAGAGGCTATACTGGATCTTCCGAGCAAAGCAGCAAAACACAAGGTTTCTTTAAAACAATTCTGTGATTATAGCTGTTAATTGCTGTCTTTTCATACTAGCAGGGGTTAGTAGTGCCAAAGCCACCTATTGACAATGGTTTTGGGCACAACAGAAAGAAGAGTATCCTAGCGCACCAGATGGAGCTGTTTTCCCTGGATCAGTGCCTACTTATTTACTGTTTCTAGAGTCTAATTATTATCAGAACTTTTGAAAAATTTCTCCTGGAAGTATTTTGTGTGCTGATTAGACTGAATAGAAATATGTCAGAAGTAGTATATTAATTTTCAAGGGAAATGTTACAAATGCATTTTCATTTTATGAATTTAAAATCCCTATTTCATTTTTCCCTTGGTGTGTACTCTACCAGTGATAAATTATTCCATTAAATTAAATGTTGAAGTCAATTAAATGTTTTGATGCTATCAGACTGAACCTCTTCAAAGGGGGTGAAATTGAACGAGTTCTGAAATGTTCTCAGGTTTCAGCATGAAATGGAGAAATGGCTTTTCATCACGATTTGGAAAAAACCACATTTTGAAATCATAAACTTCCCATGGACTATATCATCCCTATATGATCTACTTTAGTGAACACAGTAATGTAATGGGTGATCGGGCTGTCTAGAACCTGTGTGTAGGTGTTGTTATGTTGTATTATTAAACACTGTCTCTCAAACACATTAACTACAGTGTAGTGTTGAGATTTTTTTTTTATTCTGCCAATAATCAAGCCTTGAGCACCTGCTTCTTTTTGAGTAAGACCTAAAAAGATGCCTCTTCCTGTACTTGACTCCTAAGTGCCCTCCCAGATGACCAGTGTCATGCATCCAGCCCTGCATCCATGGGAGATCCATCTCCAGAAGGACATCTGTAAACATGCAGGAACTGCAAACATTGGAGAAGTATGATACTCAACACAGTGCACCTGGCCAGGGGTTAGTACCTCCACTGAGCTCTCACTGGGTTACGTGCTGAGAGAGGAACAACTCTTTAGGCAAAAGCTCAGTTCTGTGTTTCCCTAATGAGCACTGTAACAGACAGGAGCACTGAAAGGAGACCACGCAATGCGTGTATCCAGCCCACACATGGTGGTATAGACTTTATCAACAGGAAAGAGGATGACATAATGCTGCCTTGATTGCCTAGCAAAAGTACACCTTCATATAGTCAGTAGAAGCATCAAATACAGAAGAAATGTGGGCAGCAGAATCTTAATTATATTGGTGCAAAAACCTGCTGAAACACAGTGTATCTGCACATAAGAAGAGACATGGAATCCTTCCCAAGCAGCCACATCCCAGAGGCCCACCAGACAGATAGAGAGGTAGAAGTATACTGTTTTTTGTGGACAGCTCCAGCAAAATTGTTTAGATCAGTAAAAGTATAATGAAGGCAGAGTGGTATATGGGATATGGGATCCTATAAATTGCAGAGTTTGGGTCTGGGAAAGCTAATTGTACTTTGTTTTACAGATGTGCATGCTAGTGGCAACAAACCTTGAAGACCAGTGGCAGTCAAAAGGCACAAAAAGTTGTCTATCCAGCTACATGGGACCCTAACAAGGGGGACCCTGCACCAAGCCCCATATACCTGTGACACCAATAGTAGCTGTACCCTCCTTATACTCCTCTGTTATTACTTCTGTAACAGTTACAAAAGTACCATGCCTACTGCATGTACCACCCAACTCTGTTGCAGGACAAAGTTGTCTGCTTACACCACACAAATACTGCCCTGCTCAGAAAGATCCAGGTCGAAGCATGGTACATTCCTTAAAAGCCAGAATGGATAGACACCTTGCTAGGCTCAGTCAAGCAAGATGACCTGTGCAGCTGGCATAGCTCTCATCGCTGATGTACAAGCTTGGCCTTGGCATATATACAGACAGAAAAGGATTTGACAGGTTGTACTTGTTGCTGTGGGAATGGGCAGGTTTTAGTAAGGGAAGGGTGTGTCACTGAGGAGATGCCTCTAGCTGTGCCATTCTTCGTTGTCACCTTGGAAATATCCTTCTCATACTACCTTGACTACCCCAGTGCACACCTTTATCATGTACACCTGGCCTTGTGACAACAGTATAGTGCAATGAGACATTGTCTACACAGGGTGAAGCACAATGAGAAAGTGTACTAGGGTTTAATGATTTTGATGCAATGGACAGCCATCATGAAGGGGATGGGAGATTTTTACAGGGAAATCCAACCTATAGGTAGAGATTCTTGCCTGCAGCCATCAGCCTCATACTTATCCCAAGCCTGGTATTCTGCCAGTGTAGTGAGGGTCTAAGTGTTTCCCAACCTGAGAAGGGAGAAATAAAATGGTGCAATGGTGCTATCCATAGGAGAATATTTTGGTTAAATATTAACCAGAGAGTTATGAGATTCCAGTACTGTCCTGCCCAAACTAATATAAGCATGTTCTGAAGAACAGATAAACAGGAGGAAAGGCCTGTCCTGGTTCATGTGTGATCACTATCCAAACTGCACCAAGGTAGCTAATGTTGCTGAGATCCTTCTGTGCTGCAAATGGCCTCTGATATTTAAAGTGAAGAAAACACCACAGAAGAGCCCTATCCAATGGTGGTGCTTATGTAGGCACAGGGTGTCAACACTGCAGAAGGTGTAAGTAGTAGAGCAAAAAGCAGATAAAGTAATCAGGCCAACAGTGTATCCAGTTTAAGATGGACTTGCTGTCATGAGAAAATGGGGGAAGCGGCTGCACAACCAATCCCATAAACCATGGAAGCAGTGCTCCAAGCTATAACCTGGAGTGAGAGATGTATAACGCAGCTGGGGATCCCTGGTCAGCTATTGCAAGATAAGTCACTTGGAAGACTCACTGGGAGGGATGCTAGCACTATGAGTAAGATGAATTATAAATTTCTGTTTCCAGGGTGGACTTCTCTTTCAGCCCAAGGGATTGGAAAACATTCCAAGCAGGTATCCAAAATCTATCCAGAGACTCCTGCAGTGACCCCACTGTTTGGAGATTATGTTACTGGAAGAAATAAAAAGCATGAGGGTCACATGAGGGAACTAGGGGAAACAGTGAGAAAATGTAATGGACCTATTGATCCCGGTTAATATCTGTCCCACCTACAACCACATTTGCTGTTACGTGGTTGTGCGAGTACACCACATTAAAACAACAGCAGAGGCGTTACAGGGCTACTCAATGAGTCCTTGCAAGATGCTGTAAGCAACACCATCTTCTGCCTGTGAAGCACTAAACGAATCATGATCAATGCATTTATGCTCTTTTTGGCAGCTTCCAACTACACCGCCAATGTATCCCAAGTTTGCTGTCATAATTTAGCACTGTTTGAGGAACACCTTCATCCCCATAGTCAGCTGGTACAACTACGAATTATTATGAAATCACACAAATTCACGCGTGCTTGTGCTCTCAACACCACATCAGGTGTAGTAGGACGGAGCAGTCACTGAAACATGGACACTAGCAGTGGGGCTCACACTGATTTATTGGTGGTAATTTTCTGCTGCTTAATGAAGCATAGTCATCAGTGTGACTATAAGCAGTCATTAGAAGTGGCTTACAGGTCTGAAGCCAAGAGTCAAGTGAGAGCTGACTTAACGGTATATGCCAGAGTGCCACTTATGACTGAGTAGGGATATTCAGCTGTCAATAAACATGGGCGTAAAGCCTGAGAGCCTAAACAAAAATGCTGTAAAAATGGCTGAAGCAGGAACCTGGGCAACCAAGTGGAAATGCCAGCATTAACACCAGGCATGACAGATTGAAACAAGGTAAATGCTAAGGAAGCTACACCAGACATTACACATGAATAAGCAATAATCACTGACCAAGGACTAAAGTCAATAAAAGGCTAACGGACAGAAGGGAAGGTGGAGAAGGCTGACAACAGGACTACACCATTGTGACCAGCATGTGGCAAATGTACTCCAGGGATGCTGAGTCCTCTCTGCTCTGCAGACGCTACTTGTGAAGCACTTGATTGGTCTCTGCACTGTACTAAGTGCTGCTGGGGGTGAAGGAAGTCCTGAACTGAGTTGCATAGCCAGGGAACACCACAGGATTCATAGGGGCTGCTTTGGCATCAAGTCCTGGTTTGTATCCTGAATAAAGTCATGCATCTGAGGGGTTGTTAATTACCTGTCTCTCTCCATCACTGTTTAGAAAATGTTTATAGTCTCATAATGAAGGTCAGTAGCTTGGCAGCTTTGTTTCTCTAGTACTGCCTGAATGGCACTGACTTGACAGTAGAGGAGACAGAGGTTTCCACAGGGATTTCATACATATTGTTATCCCTTTCTGTAGCATACATAGTTTGCACATGTATGTATGTGCACTGTATTTACACATACACATATGCAAACATATCTAATTATACACACACATATCTTTTCAAAATAAACTAGTTTACTGACAACTCTTGCCTTCTGGTGGGAAAGCTGAGAGAACAAACACTTGACAGATGCCTGTCGCACTGTTCAAAGTGCCAGCATAAAGTGCTCAGATACTGTGGCAATAAAAGCAGTAAAGGTCTCTTAAGCAGTAGTCTTTGATCCCAGACTCCAGGGTGCGAAGGAATTACAATTTACAAGGCCTCATAGAGTAGGAGAGGATGGGATGGGATGGAACAGGATGGGATAGTCCAAAACAACTCTTGTGGCCAAGAGGGCCAACAGCATCCTGGGGTGGATTAGAAGGGGGGGTGGTTAGCAGATCAAGGGAGGTTCTTCTCCCCCTCTACTCTGCACTGGGGAGACCACACCTGGAGTATTGTGTCCAGTTCTGGGCTCCTCAGTTCAAGAGGGATGTGGAGCTTCTGGAGAGAGTCCAGCGTAGGGCAACGAAGATGATCAAGGAGGTGGAGCACCTCCCTTCTGAGGAGAGGCTGAGGGAGCTGGGTCTCTTTAGCTTGGAGAAGAGGAGACTGAGGGGTGACCTCATTAATGTCTACAAATATTTGAGGGGTGGGTGTCCGGAGGATGGAGCTGGGCCATTCTCAGTGTCATGTAGTGATAGGACGAGGGGCGATGTTTGTAAGCTGGAACATAGAAGGTTCCACCTCAACCTTCTTCCCAGTGAGGGTGATGGAGCACTGGAACAGTTTGGCCAGGGTGCTTGTGGAGTCTCCTTCACTGGAGATGTTCAAGGCCCTCCTGGATGTGTTCCTGTGTGACTTGGTCTAGGTGATCCTGCTGTTGCAGGGGGATTGGACTAGATGATCTTTCAAGGTCCCTTCCAATCCATAATGATTCTATGATTCTATGTGCTCAGCAGAGGTAAGAGAAGGCTGGCTCACAAATGTGATGCACCTCAAAACCAGTGTTTTACAAGGGAAAGGACCACATGTCCTGGAAAAATAAAATCTTCCCTTAGGGAACACAAGATCTCTGTGTGTCCTGTTTGGAGGAAAGCGTCTAGCAGAAGACACTGAGACTGTGTGTCAGGCTGAGCCTCACCACTTCGAATATGGTACCATGAACACTCACAAAATTGGCATAAAATCATGAAGTTTCATTCAAGTTTTATGTCTCATTTCTGAAATCTCCCCAGGAAAATTCCTTGAAGGCAGTCTGTGGATGGCCATGTGCACATATTTTTATATCACCTCTGCCTAGCAGCCTGCCAGCTAGGGAAAGGGACCAGCAACAATGCCTGTGGGAGCTGCTTCTGTTTCTGCACAGCTCACCTTCCTGCAGCTCCCTTCCATGTTCTCTCTTTCAGTCCTATGCCAACGACCTGGCTAGCCAACATTCTAAGCCAATTGCTCCTGGTGCTCTACCCCAGGGCTTTATTTTGAAAACAGGGAAATGTTTTTTTCTCTGGACATCTTCCCTGCTACAAAACCCCAGAGCCTGCGTTTGCATTGCCAATTAATTAGAGACACCACATGCCAGCAGGATCAGGATGCAGTGCACAGGCAGACTTCTACACAAAATGGGTCTAAATGAATATCCAAAGCAAACTCATTACATTCTCAAGAAAGCAGACTCCATTAAAGAAAAGATGGACAATTTATTTCTGTCTGTTCGAATGTGACCACAATTACATTTTTGTAAAACTATTCCTTTGATTTCATTAGCAACAGATTTATTTTAAAGCCAAATATACCCCCGCAGTGGCAGTAACCCAGCATGGTAGAGCAAGAAACCCTCAGTCTGTACCAGACCACAAATTGATTTCAGTGGGAACAGATGGATCTTCTTTTTTTTTTTTAGAAAAAAAATAATTCTGGTGTCTTGTTATGGATTTCAAACCCTAACTACAGCCTCTTCTGACCACGTTGTCTATTGTAGTTTACACAAAAAGCTCAGATTATATTAAAGGCAAAATTACAATTTAGGTAAGTGAGTTTTCACTTTTTTTAAAAAAAAAAATAATTTCATAAAAGTCAGTGTTCCAAGTTATTTTAAACTGTTTTTATTCCATAATATAGTTTTCCACAGTGATCTCAGGAAAATGCAGTCACATTGCTGTGCCATCATTTGGTAATTTGCATATCCTGAGATTAGGTGACGTAAAAGAAGACACATAAGCTATACTAAAAATGACAAGATCAGGCTTTGTTTTATCTTGCAGGTTTTATGCATGCATCTTTTTCAGTGCATTGCTACTCCATAAAACATTAGACCAAAAGTTAGTGAAATTACCAGGATATTTCACTTAAGCACAGCTGTTTTGCAATTACATAAGTTCAAACAGCAGCAGCAGACTGTAAGGAACAATTTCAAAGTTCAAGGGAGTTAATCCAGTGCATTCTAATCACAATGGTAAGCATTATTTAGAAAATTCAGGTCCAGATCTGCATTAGGATCAAATGTCCCCATTTCAAAAACAGTTCTGGTACTTTAATCTGGGCCCCACATAACGGAATTATTTTAATTTCCTTTCTTCCCTGGTTATTTTTAAAATTTCTTACAAAATTATACTCACAAAGACACTTCTTAGATCACTTGCCAGAGGGAAGCAGACAATTAATGTGAATCGAACAGTGACTGCAACGAATCATCTTTTTTTTATTGTTTATGGAGATTACCCTGGTATAACATTTATTAATTATTTTTGCATTCAGCTTACTTTGCAGTACTGTCAATAGTGGGCACATCCTGTCCAAATACAGAACCCTTCCATCTCTCACCATAAAGATGTACTTTAGGCAACCCTCAGAGTAACCTACTTGTTGAAGTGCAACATTACACAGGTTAAAATTACTAATGAGCATTCTGCTTTGCGAAGTAAAAAATCATTGACTATGGTGGGGATAAACCATTTATTTTATTGAAAAATTAATGTTTTTCATGAAAAACAAAGCCTATCCTGCAGGCACCAGAGCAAATCCAGGTGTTGGAAAAAGTTATGCTGGAAGGTTTTCAGGATTTAAACAACTAAAATGTCTCCTCTCTGAGGCATGACAGCTTTCACGCTTTGCATGAAAATCTGTGGGGCTGATCGAAATAGAAAACAGACAGTTGTGTCAACAGGGGAAGAGCTGTCAGCTCATCTTTAACTGTTTAGAACAGTTCTGGTTCACAACCTCATTGCCTGCCTCTCCAGCTCCTAGTAAACACTGTGTCCTCCTGTCCAGCTCAGAAAACTTAGAAAAGGAGCCTCTCACTGGTGTCATGTCTCACCAAGGCAGAGTGCAAGGTAACTTGGAGGATGACTCCATGATCACTCACACCAGTCTGGTGCTGTAAGACAGCACTGGAAAAAGGCACTGGGTTAATTTTCCTGGTATGCTTGCTCCTAATGGAGCAGTAAGTTTTCTGTCTGTAGCTCATTAGCTAATCCTGCTTCTTCCCATGTGTTGGTCATCATGGACAGACTACAAAGTGCTCTGCATTTTCACTCCACCCTAATTGGCAGTGCTTCCCCTATCATTTTTGTTTTCTTCCAGGTATGAAACGTGGGTTCTCAGAAGAAGAATGGGGAGAAACAGCAGAACTGCTGGAACTGCTGCCAGCTGGAAGAATTCCCTGAGAGCATACAGAAACAACAGGTAAGATGAACGGGGTGAAGTAAAGGAAGCTTACATGGTAAGCTGATCCGTGCACAAGTCCAGTCCAGGCAGAGTTATCCACAAAATACTACCTGACTCTGGGCTGGCACCTGGGGCCAGGCCCCTCTGGCCAATCTGAGGTAAGCAAAGGAGTGTCTGTTTTGGCAGTCCGGCATCAAGGGTCTTGCAGAAGGCAGAGCTTTGAAAAACCAGGTGTGAGGTGTTCAGCAACAGACAGGGTTGCTCATAAGGTTTTGTGACAACTCCTGCAGTAGCTGCCAGGAGTCTGTCTGCATTAGAGTTGTATTGTATAGGGCTGTGTGGGTACTCGAACACCCACAGAGCATTCTCTACTTTGGAACAAGTTATGGCTTAAAGTGTAAAAGGGGTGAAAAGCAGCAGTGTCCTACCTGAAGCCAGTGACAGAGCAGGAACCAAACCTGTGCAAGGCACACACCTGCCTGTTGTCTCCTTGTAGCCCAGCTAACAGGCAAGGCACAATGGAGGAAATACTGTCATTAATAAAGAGAAATACTGTTTTGAGTGTCCTTGGTGCCGAAGTAAACCAGCTCAGCCCTTGTGTGACATCAGTAAATCCCCGCATTGGTCACCCAGCCTCACTTTACTGCTGGATAACTGAGTGGGAACAGAATTCCTAAACAAAACCCATCAGCTGTCCCAGGGCTGCCTGTGTTACAAGCCATGCTTACAATGCATGTCCTGCTGGTTTTAGGTGTTTCCAAGGAACAGGCAGAGGCAGCAAAGCAGGTGGAAGGGATTCTGTCCCGGTCACTTTCCTGTGGACATTAGAGTACAGCTGCTCAAAAAAAACCACTATAGCTCATGCCCCTCCTGTGGTGATCTTTGCTGCCACCAGATTTTGACCTGACCTATAAATAATATGTGTTGTTTCATTGCTTCGCTCACTACCTTAACTTCAATGTGTTTACAACAGGAGGATGTGAAATATTTGAATATTGCAGTTTGGAAAATGTTATTTTATAAAAATCTGTCCCTGGCTCTAGGGCAGGTGCTATGTGTTCTGCTGCAGAAGGTCTTACATGTGGGCCATGGCCTGCCAGACGGCATTGGCATGCGCTCAGAAGAGAAAACTCTTTCCAAGCCTCTATGCTAGATCTGCACCTCTCTGTCAGAGATTTCCTGAGTAGTAGCTGGATTTGCCAAAGGAATCTTGCATGCTTGGGATGGGAGAAGAAGCAGCCTACATATTTATATGTAGCTTATTATTTAAAGGGGCTATGACCAACTTGCCTTTGATTTCAGCATCTGTTTCTTTTGAAGACTATTCCTTTTCAGTAATTGTTAAAGCATTTGTGGAAGTCCCACTGACTTTGAAGATATATACCTGCAGATCTCAGTTTAAGTGCCATACTAATACGTACAACCCAAATATCTGCTAAGTCACACAGTGTGACTTCATTCTTTAAAAACAATGCTTGAAATACCTCACATAATTTTCTGTCCTTGATTTTAAAACCAGATGTACTCTACTGTAAATTATGCGTCTTAGTGTTTGCTTTGTACCTGTCTCAAATAAAAATTTAGGTCTATTTTCTTCCTTTGTAGTTAGGACTGAATTTCTGAGAATCATTAAAGTCTTTCCTACAGCTGGTTTTGTCAAAAATGACCATTCCACACTGTCAATCACTGTACCAGTACACTAATGTGGCAGTGGCCTTTTTATATGTCTGACGATCCTGGACACGGCTATCTAGTATTCATCATTTAGTATTTGGCATTAACCTATTAACCTCACAAGTATGAGAATTGACAATAAACGTAGGCGTAGCTATGTGGAGTTTGGCCTGTGTACTACAAGTGTGCAGTTGCATTTGCTTGATTTTGTGCATGGTGGGTGAAGACTGGGTATTTACACTAGGGATCTATCCCTGAACATCAGCAAGTGTGGGGGATATGAGTGTAGTGGATTCTCTCAGTCCCTGTAGCTTTAAATATTGAAAACATTCTTTATGCAGTCCTCATCAGGAATGGTATAATTTACAAAGTCATTAAGACTCCAAATAAGAATAAAACCACACTATGTTGCATTTCAGTACTCTCATTCTTAAGTCCCAGAATATTCTCCAAAGGAGAATAGTCAGTATTTATACCTGAAACTGTGGAGAAACTAGATTCATCTGGATTTAACCATGTGTTTCCCATTCTGTTTCTACAATTTTGCCCATGAATGGGAAGTTTGAATAACTGAGTTTTCAAAATGTCTGCATGGTCATAGAATCATTATGGACTGGAAGGGACCTCGGAAGATCATCTAGTCCAATCCCCCTGACACAGCAGGATCACCTAGACCAAGTCACACAGGAATACATCCAGGAGGGCCTTGAACATCTCCAGTGAAGGAGACTCCACAAGCACCCTGGCCAAACTGTTCCAGTGCTCCGTCACCCTCACTGGGAAGAAGTTCCTTCTCAGGTTGAGGTGGAACCTTCTATGTTCCAGCTTACAAACATTGCCCCTCGTCCTATCACTACATGACACCGAGAACAGCCCAGTGCCATCCTCCTGACACCCACCCCTCAAATATTTGTAGACATTAATGAGTTCACCCTTCAGTCTCCTCTTCTCCAAGCTAAAGAGACCCAGCTCCCTCAGCCTCTCCTCA
>VXBP01006690.1:622-27079 GCA_013400115.1 Rhinopomastus cyanomelas | reverse complement strand
TGTATTTGAAGAAGCCCTTTTTGTTGCCCTTGACCTCTCTTGCAAGGTTTAATTCCAAGGAGGCCTTGGCCTTTCTAGCTGCATCCCTACATTATCTCACCAGAGCCTTCTAATCACCCCAAGTGGCCATCCCCTCCTTCCATGACCTATAGGTTTTCTTCTTCTTCTTCAGTTTGTCTAGCAGTTCCCTGGTTAACCATGCAAGTCTTTTGGCTCCCTTCCTTGTTGGGATACTCATTTCTTTTGCTGCAGGAAAGTGGTCTTTGAATGTTGACCAACTATCCTGAGCTCCCTTGCCTGCCAGTACCCAGTGCCATGGGATTTCCCCTAGCAATTGCTTGAAAAGGCCAAAGTTGGCCCTCCTGAAGTCCAGGGTTGTGATTCTGCTAGGCATTCTGTTCCTCCATACGAGACCCTGAACTCCACCATCTCATGGTCGCTGCAACCAAGGCAGCCCTCAACCTTCACTGCTTCAACCTGACCTGCCCTGTTGGTGAGTACAAGATCCAGCAGTGCCCCTCTCCTAGTGGGCTCCTCCACCATCTGCATTAGGAACTTGTCAGCAATGCACTTAAGGAACCTTCTGGACTGTGGGTGGCTGGCTGAGTGGGTCTTTCAGCAGATATCTGGGTCATGCTCATGCAACCAAACTTAACCATATATATGCTGGCCCAAGGACACATGCACACTCAGCGTGACACTGGCTGGAGACACCTGCTGTCCTGGGTACATAGAGATCAAATTATATGGTGTGGCCCCTGCTCGGTGTGGCTGGTATCACTGGTGCATCAGATTTATCATGCATGGAGAGGTTACCTCTGTGGCTAATGGGCATCTTAGGCTAAATTGCATATGCCACACAACACAGGTGTGTTGAGCCAGAAAGCTTGGATAAAAACGAGAGTTCTGGTTCATAGCACTGAATGTGCCTAATAAATATTTTGGAGAAGGAAATGCATTCAGGTGGAAGTATAATTTAATACTGATTTTTTGCATTAAAGATGACAACAGTATCACTCTTTACTCTCAACACTTTCTAAATGCAGTAAATTACATACTTCCTTCACAGGAGTATGAAGGATTTTTAATAGAGGGATAATGCCTTTATAGTCTGAATATATAATGGTGCATTATAGAATCACAGAACATTAGGGATTGGAAGAGACCTCGAAAGATCATCTTGTCCAATCCCCCTGCCACAGCAGGATCACCTAGACCAAGTCACACAGGGCATAACAAATGTATCAGAGGAGCTCAAACAACAAATAACTGTGCAGTGGCCATAGTGTAACTCAAATGTTATAATGCAAAAGAGCACCTTTTCGTCTTACTACGAAGGAAAAGCCTACAGTCAGAAATTTCATTTACTTCTACCTTTACCTCTAGTCCTTGCTAGAGCTACTTGATCACAGAATCACTGCCTCAAAGAATATCTTTGGCTGGAAGAGACCTTTAAAATCACCAAGTCAAAGCTTTGACCCACCACTGACAAGTCACCCCGAAACCATGTCCCTCAGCACTATATCAACATGTCTTTTAAAGTCCTACAGGGATGGTGATTCCACCACTGCCCTAGACAGCCTTTTCCACTGTTTGATAACCCTTTCAGTGAAGAAATTCTTCCCAACATTCAGCTCAAACCTTCCCTGGCACAGCTTGCAATCACTTCCCCTAGTCTTATTGCTTGGCACTAGGGAGAAGCTGTCCCCCTCCTTGCTCCAGCCTCAATTCAGGTAGTTGTAAAGAGCAATAAAGTCTCCTCTCAGTATCTTGTTCTTTAGACTGAACAACTCCTGTTCCTTCAAACAGGACTTCAGCTCTGGACCCTTCACAAGCCTTCTCTGGACCCGCTCCAGCACTTCTATGTCCTCCTTGTAGTGAGTGGCCCATAACTGAACACCGTGCTGAAGGTATGGCCTTACTAACGCTCAGTGCAGAGGCACAATCACCTCCCTACTCCTGCTGGCCACACTATTTCTAATACAAACCAGTATGTCATTGGCTTTCTTGGCCACCTGGGCACACTTCTGGCTCATACTGGGATGACTGTCATTCAGTACCCCCAGATATTTTTCTGATGTGCAGCTTTCCAACCACACATTCCCAGGTCTGTAGCCTACTATGGACTTGTCCTACCAAGTGCAAGACCTTTGATACAGACTGTCAAGATCCCTCTGTAGAATCTTCCCACCCTCCAGTAGACTGATACACCCACGCAGCTTGATGTCATCTGCAAATTCACACTGGGGGTGCACTCAATTCCCTCATGCACATTATTAACATTAAACATTAAAAAGATATGAAAAAGAACAGGCCCTAGTACTGGGCCCTGGAGGACACCAGCTGTGACTGGACACCAGCAAGATTTAACTATATTCACCACTACTCTTTGGGCCCAGCCACCCAGCCATTTTTTAATCCAGTGCACTATGTACTTGTGCCACAAATTTCTGAAGGAAGATGCTGTGGCAGACAGTGGCGAAGGCTTTACTAACGTTCAGATAGGCAATGTCCACAGCCCTTCTCTCATCTATTAGGCAGGTCACCTTGCTGTTAGTTAGTCAGGCAGAACCTGCTTTTCATAAACAAATGCTGACTGGGCCTGATGAGCTGATTGTCCTAGAAGTGCCATGTGCCTAGAAGTGACCTGCTCCATAAGCCTCCCAATGGCACCAGTGCCAGATTGACAGACCTTTATTCTTAGAATCCTCCTTCCTCTCCTCTTGTAGATGGGAGTTACATTTGCTAATCTCCAGTCTACTGGAACCTCCCCTGTTAGCCAAGATGCCGGTAAATTATGGAGAATGCTTTGGTGAGCACTTCCACTCAAGAGACTATAAATCATATCCCAAATCTTAGGATACTCCAGTTCTCAAAAACATAACTGATTATGGACGTAGAGCAGTAAGCAGTTACAAAATGTATTTGCTGGAAGCTGCATGTAAGTGAAGCCAAGTGTTTGGGTCCCTTTGTGCTACTCTGCTTCTGAAGCTGCTGACTTTGTATTTAGTTTATAAAAATTTGGTTTATACGTGTTCTGTTTGCAGTTGCTGTTTAAGCTAATTATGGCCTTACCCTAGCAGACTGTCCCATGACAGAAAGAAAAAAAGGGTTTTCTAACCTTACAGGCTCTACAGCTTCTCTTCTTTGTGTCAAATAAGCTGTTCTATGACTGCTAATGCCTAAAACAACTGCAAACACTACATCATCTCAAACACACCATTGATGGACGCTACTCTTGATGCGGCCTCCAGACTACTTAAAAATACAGAAGACTGTAACTGCCAATACCTTCTGCCATCTCTAATTACTGCCCTGGACAACAAAGGTCAGTACATTACACCTGATCAGCCTAGGAGGCTAGGACCTTGCCTGTAGGATGGAATGAAGAAAGGTTTCAAGCCAAGCTGAAGGTGCATGACTCAGAGCACTGTGCACAGAAAACAATCCCAGCAAATGAGAATGCAACAACGTATTAAGGGCCTAGGAAAATATATCTGTGCTGCAGCATGGTGATGGATTCTTCTCAGGAGTGAGATTTGGTCTCACTACTCTATTAATTCCTGCTATTCCCAGAGACCCAACCTCTCTGGGAGTAAAAGCATTGTACATCTTGGAACACTGCTATTCCCCACCCAGCTTACACAGGGATTGCTTTAGAGGGGAGCGGTGCACTCCTGCTTGAATGCACGCAGCACCTAGTTCTACTCGGTGCCTATGCAGTGCCCTACACAGATGAGACAACATGGGCAATGATGGTGCCTTCACCACTTTATGAGCCGCTTCCAGAAAAGACACAGGTGACTGACAGTATCCACAGATATTAGTACCTGGCAGGTCCCCCAGGGAGCTGCAAGCACACCTGCATGCTTATAACACACTGCCCTCTGCTTGTAAGAGAGACCTTGAAGTGGAGAGGCAAGTCCATATGGTGTAGACATTACTCCTCCTGGGTACATTTTTACACATCTTTCACGTGTTCAAAGATACGTGGCACCAAACAGTTAAGTGAAGAGAAACAAGTCAAAGACAGTGATTGTGACTGGAGGAAAGTGCTGCTGTAGGCAGGAAGGCAGTGATGTGCCCGGATAGGATGGGCCTTGTGGGCTCAGTGTTTGCACACTGCTCTCTAGACACCACATACTTTTAAATCAACTAAAGATTGTGTAAAAGGAGATAAAAATATTGGTGCATTACAACTACCTTTCTGCAGGTCTGCCCTGGTGATCCACCATGGTAAGAGTAGAGAGGAGTTTCTGACTTTCAAGTAAGGTGCTGCTCTGCAAAGACCAGAGAAAGTCCCTGGAGTTTTCCTATTTTCTGTTGTGAAGAACAGAGCTGCTTACTCTCCCCTTGCGGCCAGGCAATATGACTGTCCTGCACAATAACCTGTGACCCAGCTTTGCCTGGCAAAGTCTGTGTCTGAACCCTGGAAAGAGATATCCAGAAGAGGCTTTCTATTGATACCATCATAACTAAGGTAGAATACAGGTTGTCTTTATTTCCACTTGTTTACTCACTCCACACACACACACAAAAGGCAACAATGACATGTTTTGGATACTAGAAACAGACAAGACTTCTGCTGCTGTCTGTTTCCTTTGCAGAGAAACCAGCTCACCAGAAACTATATTCCCAGAAGTAAAAGATTTAATACAGCATCATACAAATACTATCACAATGGAATGATAGAGCATTAATGTTTTACCACTCTGCAGCTTCTACCAGAACTACAAACTTACTGGTACCGCTTTCTCTCTAAGGCTTTTCTTGTCACTGGCACTACTGCAAGCTTGTGCAGAGTTGACCAGCACAGTAGCTAAAAAGCTGATCACTGACTTTTGTAGGACAGTACCTACCCAGAGACTCAGCTTGCCATGAAGAAGACCATTGCAGTGTGACGGTTCTGCGGCCTTGGCAGGCTGCAGCCCAGGGAGGAAGCACTTTTGGCAGATGTCCCTGCGGGGAAAGGCTGAAAGGACATCAGGGGCTGCTGGCCTGTTAACAGCAGCAGCCCCGGCTGGAAGGCGCAGAGGCAGCAGCCTAGGCAGCACTCCAACAGGGGTGAAACACAAACAAGAAAAAGAAAGAGAAAAGACTAAATATGGAAGGATATAGATGTGTGTGTGGAAGAAGAGGTGGATGTTGGGAAGGGGTTGAAAACCGAGTGTCTACACACAGTTCCCTGCTTGGTGCCTCCATGCTGCATTAGGCTCTCTGCTTCTGGACAAAGAGTTCTTCTGGATCAAAGGTTCTGCCCATAGCTGGAGCTGTGGCATGCACAGGAAAAAACATATCTCCAGATAAGGAGATAAAAATTAATCCAAATTATTGGATACTGCCTACATTCAGCAATTAGCTTAATAGAGAGGTTCTGAATAAGAGCAAAGGGAGCAACCTCCAAGCTCCATCTGTACTTTTTGCTAAGTGAACATCTCCATAATTCACGTATCTTGCCACCTCTTTCTGAGTCATATTAACTCTCACTTTAAAAAGCCACCCGAGCTGGCTTAACACTCATATAACACTGTGAAAACCCTACATCTGCTAGTGTAGGAGACCTATTATTAGCAAGGCATTATTATTATCTGTCATTTTTGATTGTAAGCTGTCTTATTGTGAATTGATTCATGTGGATTGCTCTGCACCAAACTCCTAACCCTGCCATTCTGTAAATTTCAATGCAGACATACAAATTTAGGGATTAGGATCCAAGAAGGATTTAATGAAACTCAGCAGAAGTCCAGGATGGATACAGTGCCTGCCACCCCGAGCTCCATCTCCCATGACTTGCGCCCACTACAGGCAGTCAATAGTTGCATTGGCAGGTCTAAGCAGGGAGAGGAGGCTGGAGCAGTGGAGGAGTTTCAGCATGCAGTGAGAGGTGTGGGTACCCGATTCTCCTCTTAGCTTCTCAGCATACAACTATTATTTCCTATCTCCAGAGGTTTTTCCACCAGCAATTACGAGCTCCAAGATTTGGAGGGTGACTCCAAGCTGCTGTAGCTAGACTCTACCTGGGGGAGAAGTGGGAGTAGAAAGTTGGGGTGGGGGTATACTTTCCTCACCCTAATGCCTGAGCAAAGGGAAGCGGGATTAGCAAGACAAACAGCAGTGGCTACAAAGGAGAATGTTTCTTACAGTCACTGTGCACAGCATAGGGAGGCAGCAGGCTGATGGGGGAGAGATCATCTTCAGGCCCCTGTATCACTGAAGGGGGCCCCTTGGGAGGCGTCTTACCATTGGGGAGGGGCAAGGTGGAGACCGTGTTGAGCAGCACCACGCAGACAGCCACAACATCCCATAACTTCATCTTAGATCTCCTTCCAACAGGGGCCCCTGTTGGAAAAAAGAGTCAGGGTTAGCCCCATTTGCTGTGGTCCCTCAGTCCTGCTCCCTCCCTCCCTGAGACAAAGAAGGGCAGCTTTGCACCCCAAATCAGCCTAGACCACCCTCGCTAGGCCCAGGAACAGAGCAGGGGAAACAATCCATGCCCAGCTCAGCCTCCCACTCTCATCACCTTCCAGACTTATGGAGGTGCGCCCTCTCCCCAGTGAGAGTTGTGGGAGAGGAAGGCACAGGACAACCTAGATCTAGACACTCTGTGCTCAAGAGACCAGATTTTGGGGGATGTAGGCAGGCAGATCCCAGGAGCCTGTGCCCAGGGATGTGGGGCTGTGATCATGTTCCTGTACTGGCAGGAAGGTTGCTTTGAGCTCGTCCTTCTGCAGCATCTGGGCTGATGTACCAGGGTATCTGACCTTGTGCTGGGCTAGGGTGGACCAGGCAGATCCAGGGTGTGCATCTGCACAGATTTGTTGTGCTACCAGCAAACCTACGTTTCTCTTTCCCTCTCCTCTCCTTCCCCTCTCCAGTCCTTTTCACTTCCTTTTCTGTTTCCTCATCTTTCCTCACTTTTTTTCTCCTTTGTCTTTCCTGGCCCCTTCCCAGTCCTCTTTCCTTTTCTTTTCCTTTCCCTTTTTCCTTTCTCTCCATTTTTATTTTCTTCTTCACTTGTCACCTTTCCTTTCTTCTTTTATTTGACCTTTCCCTCTTCACATTTAACTTTCCTTTTTCCCCCCCTTCTCCTTTCTGTTTTCTCTTTGTTTCCACCTTCCTAACCTTTAATTTCCTTCTCTTTTTTTGCTTTCCTTGTCCTCTTCCTTGTTTTCCTCCTCTTCCTTTCTTTCTTCTCCTTTCCTCGTCTTACTTTTCCTTTGATTTTCCTGTTCCTCTTTCTTTCCCCCTCTTTCTCTTTCCTCTTCTCCCTTTCCTTCTCTTCTCCCTTCCCTATTTTTCCTACTCTCCTTCTCGTTCTGCGGTCGCCCCGCCCGCACTCAACCGGCTGCACACCCGATGCCCGCCTCCTGGGCATGACAGCTGCCCCAGCCCGGCTTGGCTCTGCCCAGCCCGGACAGCGGCACTAGGCATCGGTCCCGTTTCTGCCTGGGTCTCTACTGCCTCCTGATGCCCTCCAATCCCGCCGCCCGGTGCCTTCGTACCTCTCCTGGTACGAGGCGACTGCTCGGTGACCCAGGGAAGGCGCCCGCCCGCCCCGCTGCCGCCTCGCCCTCACCTCTGAGCTGGTCTCGCCGGACCCGAGACGGACATTAACTCCAGGGAGCCGAGCGCCTGGACGGGCGATGCATGTGGGCCAGGTCGTGAGGACCGCCGGGACCCTCCTTGCGCGGAGACAGGGAGGCGACGGCGTCGTATAGAAAAAGGGTGGCAAGGTCGCAAGTCCTTTCGGAGGCAGAGGGGAACTGCCAGCACAAACCCCCGCAGGTGCTGTGCCGGGGGTCTCCGCCCGCTGCGGGCCCGGGGCCGCGCTCAGCAGCGGCGGGAGCGGCCCGAGCCGCGGGGCGCGCCGCCGGGCAGCGGGAGCTGGCTCTGGGTGCTGCTCTGGGGAGCCTGCCGGGAAACCTGAGAAAGACACTCCATCAACAACTGCGGAGTGTCAGATGAAGACATCAGGTCTCCGGTAACGCCAGCTGGTCCAGCACCGCGGGAAGCTGCGCTCCGCTCGGACGCGCACGCAACGGCGGGAAGGCAAAAACCCAAAACAACCAACAACGAGAACCACAAAATCCCCACCAAAAAAACCCCGAACACAACAACCCACCTCAGCTGAGGAGGGGAGGGGAAAATAATTTAAAAAAAATAATAAAAGAAACCACCCCTCTCAGCCTGCTGGGAGAATCAGAGGCCGGCGTGGGGATCTGTACAGTTGGTGGCAGCGGCGACTTTTCCTCCTGCGGATCGGGGGTCCCGTCGCGGCGAAAGCTNCGCGGGCGGAGGGAGCGCGGAGCCGTCGGTGCGGACGCGGGGGCTTTGCCAAGGCGGCTCAGCGCCGCAGATGGATTTATAGGGCCCTTTGGCAGTGACGCGCCCTCCGCTGATTCGCTTTCAGACCCAAACACACGCTGGCCCCCCGCACCGGACCCCGCGGAGCCTCTGAATATCTCCCGGCTGAAGTCACCGGCCAGACATACCGCGGGGCTGCGCGGCCGGCCGGGCGCAATACCGCGGCACCCGCGGCAGAGCCACACCGGGGTAATCTAACACCATGACCCGCCCCAGCGCCACTCCTCCGCGACCCCGCGGACAGACGGACGGCAGGACGGCAGCGGAGAGGAACGGTGTCATGAAGGGAACGCGGCGCAGCCCGTTAGGGCGGCGCGGGAGCGCGCAGGGCGTGTGCACGGCCCCCAGACCGCCCCGTCCGCCGCTACCCTTTTACAAACACATTGTTTTTGCTTTTGGATATCTTATTTTGGAAAGCGGTCGGGGTGCTGGGGTTCGGACGGAGCAGCGGGACTCCCAGCAGACAAGCTGGCGGCTGGTACAGACCGAGCACCGGTCGCTGAGGGACCGGGTGAGCGGCAGAGCTGCCAGAGAGCTGTAACCGGACTGTTGCTTCCATCCCCATCCTCACTTACGCGCGCGCGTGCGTGGGTACGGCTGTGCCTTCACACGGCTAAGCACCGGATCGTCCCTCTTTCTCGAGAAAGGCAAGCAGCCCCCGGGCGGACCCGCCGGTTCCCGCTGCCAGGGAACCAGCAAAATTGAGAGAGGGCCGTGACCCGCCAAGCAGCGGCACCGTGGGCTGCCTTTCTCCGCCTGTGCCTCTTCCGGGATACCTTGTCCCTCTCTTCGCATTCCTTGTCATTCCCTTTCGCATGTGCTCCCTTCTGCGTTGCTCCCCTGTGTATGTTCGAACCAGCCCAGGCTCCGCAGTAAGAGTGTAAGACACAGGTGTCCTGAGCTTTTTGCACAGCCCTGGCTGCAACGCTTGCATCCTTACTGGACACCTTGGCTAGGAAGTAGGATGAAGACTTCAGGCACAGGCTGAGATGTTTGCTTCCTTTTCGTCAGGCTGAAACTTGCAGAATCCTCCAAGTACCCTGTTCTGGAGATCTCAGGCCAGGATCTCTAGGTCTGCAGATGGTCACCTCTCTCCACTGAGTAGTGAAGGCTTTTAGAAAATGTGCACTAGAAAGTTGGATGGGTCTGCTAATGTCGTCTGGATGGATTGCCAGGAGAAATATTTCTGCAGTAGGCATCTTCTAAATTTTCATTGGATGACAAAGAGAGATGAATATGAACTCTCTCACAAAGCCCATTGGGCAGCATGGCTTTTCCATCTTTGCAGTTGTTTGCCTGCTGAGTGGAAATTTCACAACTCTCTCACACTAAATGGGGCATCTGTGGTAAGAGGGAAACTTTTCTCATGGATGTGTCCCTCTCTTTACAGAAGCAACAGATTCGCAACTCCTAAATAAAGTTTGAATGACTTAATTAGTTGCTTTTAGAAGTTTCAGGTTATTGATTTTTGTTACTGTGCCAATTGGGGAAAGACTAATTTGCATAAGAAACAAGACTAATTTTTATGAGAACAATAGAGCAAAATAGTCACCCGAAGTTATCTCCCAGCATTATACATCAATAGTTATTTGAAAGCTATCCTAACTTTTCTTTACAGACAATCCTGTGTAGGCACCTGGAATAAAAGATTCTCAAGTGCCTCTTCACAATGAGAAATGTGTGGAACAATCACAGAACAATCTGTTAAAGAGTATATGGTATACCACAACAAAGATAAAAAGTGCATCTGTTTATATATATATAAACAGAAGGGGATAGGAGAAGGCATTTCAAGAAGCAGAGTGGTTCATTTGGCTCAGTAATATGGTTCAGGTTGTGCTACATCTGCCACAGTTACTTACATATGGTAGTGAGACTGGTGACAGATACAAGCGCCTTATCCACAGGCTTGGTGGTGTACTCACCAAGTACTACAGGCACAAATCTCATCTCCCAGCTTGAACAGGACACAACATGGTGCCTCTATTAGAGGTCAGACACTGAGACAAATTAAAAATAATGTATTGGTTACCCTGCTAACATCTAGTGAGATGGATTCCTAATATTTTATTTAAAAGAACATTACCTAAACCTTTATTCCACATATTGGATAAAATGAGCACAATATATTACTTCTTTGCATGGGTTTTGTCAGTGCAAAGCCACTAATTTTCTTTAACATTAGGTCATGAAGCAAAGACAGAAACTGTGTATCTGTAATACTACAGGCATTTATTTTTCCTTGTTATTAAAAGCCACTGAAAGACTAGTTTTTAACATATGTGCTGTGTAGTTCACATGAGCCACAGCAAAAGGAAAGCCTTAGCCACACTAAGAACATAGTTGAAATAAATGAGGACAAACCTGCTAGTTCTTAATCAAAAAAAGAATGTACCTGCCTCTCCTCATACTGCCATTGCAAGTCTCTTGGTAAGGAAGGTTACTGAGAACCCTGTACACTCTTGCTTCATGGAAACTAAAGTAGTTGCTTGCAGATTTCTATAGTTCTATTAAAAGAAAACAAAAAAACCTGCAGAAACTTCAGAATTTACTATATTGTTTTTAGAGATCATAAAGTTTTAAGTACAAGTGTTTAGGAGCTGTTTGAGATAAAACCTCTCTGGGGCAAAGAAGGGAAAAGAACCGTTGTCAGGAAAAAAACACAGAAAGAGAAAAATGACTCAATCAGACCTAAATAAAGCATGTATTTACATTGTTAATGTTGCCTTTTTTATAACAAGCTAAAAACCTGCTTGACATTATGCAGTATGGTTTCATTTTTTGTTTATATGTGCCAATATATAAACTCGGTTTAGGTGATCCTGCTGTTGCAGGCGGATTGGACTAGATGATCTTTCGAGGTCCCTTCCAATCCGTAGTGATTCTATGATTCTATAATATGATATATAGATCTCTTAAGATATTAAATGCTCCATACTGTAATTTCTGTTACCTTTGGAATACAAAACATGATTTCCTAGTTGCAATATGACACTGCAGGCAACAAGCAGTGGGTTTTTTGGTGTTAGTGACAGAGGAGATGGTTCTGCTGTTGAAGTGAATGCCCTTGAAAGTCACTTGGGGGGTGCCAGGGAAGTGTGTAGAGCAGCTGTACACCTGGGGAGGCAGTTGTGATTGAAGCTGCAGCTGCCTTATCCTACATGGTGTCAAACACCCTTGGTCATCCCTGGACCTGTAGAAGGTCTATGCAGAGCTGGGCCATTGTGTGAAACTCAGTTTTGAGCATTCCTTCTCTTTCTTTAATATGAATACTGCTTGTACTGAATGAAAATGTGGCTGCACAGACATTGCCCTGGGCAGTGCAGGTCTCTTGGGGCCCATCTAGAATCTCTAGGATTCTAGTTCAGGTGCCCAACTATCTGCATTGCTCAAGCACTCTAGTTAAAGCTAACACTAATTGCTGTGTTTATTAGAACTTTTGTGAGCCATTGCCAAGGCCTGTTCTTTAGCCTGGGGGCCAACTGTTGCCTTTGACCACATCCTTTCCCTTCCTCCCAGAGGTGGCTGCACACACATAGCCTTGGGGGTGGATTGTGGTCCCTGTGGACTCACACACTCATGTGGGAAGGACATATCCGGGGACAGCACAGGCCCCAGCATGCCAGAAACCCTTCTCCCAATGTGATAGTATTGGTGGTTGAGCCTGGCAACAGCCCTGGCAGTGTTTATTTTCCTGAGATAAGTGCAGCCAGTGTGTCTCCATGTGCTTCACGCAGACCTCCCTGTGTAGTGGAAACAAAGTCCTGAGCAGGGACTCTCTTTTGCTTGGGTGTTAGATGGCAAAGACAGCCAGTATTTAATATTGGTTTGAGATATGACAAATGGGTATTAAAAGCAACCTTAACTTTTCTTCTCTTTCTGTAGATTCTTGCATAATTTTCTTGTAGGTACTGGCAAGTATTGCTTAACTTGTGTATTTACAAGGATGGTTTAACATGTGATGGGGAACACTGCAGATAAATTTTGTTTAACTCTTAATCTAGGCAATATTCTGAGTCCAAATTCCCCCTGTAGCTGAAGTTCCTTTACCCTTTAGGAGGCGTTTTTCAGGTCATGGCCTTTTCTGCTGAAGCTTTTCTAGCAGAAGCCTACTCAAAGGACCAAGGAATTATGAACTCAGGTTCTGTTCTAATCACAAACATCAAAGAGGAGCCTGACAACAGAGTGTTTAAAACTTGCTAATTAAAAGTAATTGTAAACAGCTGTCATATGCTGCTACTGTTTTAATAGGCATGCATTACAGCTGCATCTGTATTATCCTGCCACTGGAATCCCAGCGTATTTAATCTCAGAATGTGTCACCTTCTGAGAGATTAGAAGATCATAAAAGCATGAAGACAACCTATTTGGCAGGGTTGAAGGTCACTAATCTGTGCCAAAAGCAGCCAGAAGGAGTGAGCCCTGCACACAGATGACTGGAATAAACAGTGAAATTCTGCGTGAGTTTTCTATTTGGATTCTCTCTCCCAAGGTTTCTTTCCATATTTCTGAATTTGTATTCTGCTGGCAGACATTGGCATAAGACATAAGGAGAATCATTCAGAAGTATTCATTAGCTTGTTAACCTTAACTTCTGCTGGGCCAAGCTGGTAAAAAACTCAGCCCACAAAACCATCGGATTTTACAGGATATGTAGTAGAAGCTTGGTTCTTTTTGATGAACATCTCTTTTAGAGTGGAAAAGGATAGGAAGAGGCATCTCAACAGACTGAATGACTACGATACGTTCAGCAGAGTATTCAGCTGTTTGCTTGTGGCAGACTTGCAGCTGTAACTGAATTGTCCTTGTAAACCACTGGAATGTCAGATCGAAGTAGTTATCCCTAGCCCAGGCAGTTACGCAGATGTTCTGTTGGAGTGAGAAAAGGCACATTATAATTGCAATTGGTTATGAGGAAACCTGGCCTATAAATCTTCTGCTCCCTGCTTATGCGTGCTTCATCATGTAGGGACAAATAAATGATGCTTTTTACCTCCTTGAATTAAACCAGTGTTTGTTTAAATTCCATATTCTTGTTTTACAAAAAGCAGTTGTAATGTGTGCTGATCATCAACCTGTAATGCTTCAGCATGCTGGCTTACTTTGGGAAATAGCACCATTACTGAAACTAGAAACATGAATTTTGTTTCTGTATTTGGAAAGAGCAATTCATTAATACAGTTTCACAGAGTACAAGACTTGTGTTGTTACAAACTCAGAGGAAATAGCTTGCATGCAGAATAGGTGTAACAATGATTTGTAGAGATGTGAACTTGTCAATCTCAAAATCTTCTTCAGCTGTTAGGAATAAAGCTCTGAAAAAAATGAGGCTATAAACTGGGACAAAAATGGAAACTGATACAATTTGTTTATACCAGGGGCCTTTTAACGTCACTCAGTAGAAGCCAGTCACTTTTGCTTCAATTCTCGTGAAGCCTTTGCATGGATCCTGCATAGTTCTCTATCTTCTTTAGAAAGGAAAAGCGTGGGGATACTGTAGTGTCCTCTTGCCTACCTCTCTGAGCTCTTTGTAGTTAGCAAGACTCTGAAGTGCAATGATGCCTGAGATCTTCAAGGAAGTTTCTCTGAAGATTATGTTTAGCATCTTAATACAGTAAAGCAGTGAAACTTTGACTTTGAGCCAAGGATGATTATCATACATAGATGCACACAGGCTTCTTGCTGAAATGGTTCCTAGACCTTTAAATGTCTCAGCACAGAGTTATATCTACACTGCTTTTGTGAATGCATGCTGAAAAACGTAGTATTAATCAGCAAATTGAAATAGAGTGCAGCCATTTGGGAGGTAGTGGTAAGGAAGTGAGGAAAGGTGTGGAAGTTTCTCAGATTGACAGGAAGACCCATCAGTCATTTTTAGGCTGGAAAGAAATGTCAGAAATCAGAAACGCAAAAATCATATTGTTTATCTTGGGTTGGTAGAACAACTTGGTAAATTTGCTACAATTTCTAACTATCTGCTGTCTTAGATCCATGAAAATAAATGCACAATCCATACTGGGAACAGTGGCTGCTGTTCTTACTCCAGTAATATTTTGATTTGCTTCCTTGTAATGATTTCCTGAGGGACTAGTTGCTTCCAGATTCAGTATGGTGATGCTGGATGAGGGATAGTTCCAGCAGGTTTGTGCAAAAGCTATTCTCAGTTGTGATAGTTTGGCCCAGGCCCAGCTGTCCACCGAAGCTGGTCTAACTCTCCCCTTCTTGAATGGACAGGGGAGAGGAAAAAATATAATGAAAGACTAGTGGGTGAAAGCAACAACAGTTTCATGAAGCAGATGCAAAAATCCTGGATAGCTGGTTTTCCCCGGTTGAGTTCATCGCATCATCAATGCTACCTATTTACTCAATGTGGTACTGCTTGCAGTGTGTAGAGATGATGCTTCCTCTGAACATCTATTGTAGCACAGGCAGTTGGAGTGCCAATCACTTCTTAAGCAGCTTGAACTCCCTCATATGCTGCTAGTAACTCTTCCTCAGTTGCAGTGTAGGAGGCTTCAGATCCTCAATATACTTGGCTCCAAAACCGTAATGGCTGACCTTGGGTTTCTCATGTTTTCTGTCAGAAGTCTCCAGGTGAGACCATTCTACCCACCTGTGGTGTACAGTACATTTTACACTGGTGTTCCTACCTAGATCTGGCCCAGACTAGCTAGATAGCTAGTGCACAAGCTATTTCTTGTTTGATCTGGTTGAAAGTTTGTTGTTGCTCAAGGCCCCAGTCTAACAGAATCTTCTTGATGTTACTTTGTAGAGAGGACTGAAAACCCAACCATAGCCTGGAATATGCATTCTTCAGGGCCCCACAAGTTTAGAAAAGCTTGTGCATTCTTATTCTTATTTGGTGGGGACATGGTTGCTATGCTGCTATGTCCATGCTACATGATGGTGTCCAATCCTGTCATTTTATACCAAGGAGCTAAATCTCTTGTGCACGTTCCTAGACCTTGCTTTTCTTTATGGTGAAAGCATCTTTCAGAATTATCTCAATTATTTGTTTTTACCTATTCAAACACTTCCTCTGCTTTATTGCTGCACACTAAAAGTGCTACTAAAAGGCAAGTGTATCACTTGTTTGGCCTTCAGTAGGTAAATCATTGTAAGTCTCAGTTTGTATGATATTGCTGTCCATGCACTGTCCTCGTAGCAACTGGCACCTGCTATTCTTCCACATTCATCAATTCCATAATGAATGTGTCTTCTGAGAGATCAGGAAGGGTAGACAGTTTTTCGATTTTCTCTGTATTCATCGTGGCTATGCCAAAAGCCCATTGGTAGTCCTTTGGGTCCCTGAAGTATCCTCTGCTGAGGTAATCTATGCCAAGAGGCCTCTGGACTGGTAACAATGGCTTGCTTTGCTCACTTGTACTCTGTTTTTCCCTGCACTTTTTTAGGGGGAGGAAGGGACCAAGGGATAGGTAGACACACAAAGGCCCTTAACACTGATGTTCTTGAGCCATCTCCTACCCCTTTGATATTGCTTTATTTTGAGAAAAGCCCACTGAAAGAGATTGAGAGACAGGTACTGCAGGTTAGCCCTCCTCTAGTTAACGTTTGGCAACCAGCTTGGCTGCCCATGTGAGAAGCTAATTTGCCACAGGTTCACAGTTTTTTTCAGTATTTCATGGAGGGTATAGCCCCTCCAAAGGGCAGTTAAGCTGCTTTCTGGCCTACATTCTGACATCCTTTCTTTGAAGAAACTTTGGAGGCAGCTTGTGCCAGAAAAAGATGTAGGAGGAAAATGGATCTTGCCTTGTTCTGCGGTGCCAGGGAAAATGCAGCACTAGTGCATGGGAAAATGCAAGGGCATAGGCACCAAGCACAGCAGAAAATATGTAAGAACCACCAAGATTAATGAATTCTTGCTGTACAGATGATACCTTAGAAGAAATACTAGCAGTGGTGCTATGTATGTACAATCTCTCAGGTGAAATTCTCTGGGATGTCAGCGCCTGTCTGATGGGCAATTTGAAGCAAAGTGCCTTCAGTTTTTAACAGCTGCAGTCCCAGTAACTGACAATACAACCGTCAAAGCTGAAACAAGCTCTGCATAATTTCTCTGTCTGCTTTCTGTGTGTATTCTGAAGCTTATGCTGACTAGGAAATGGGAAACACATGGGTGTAGCCTGCCTCCTTGGCTTCATCATAGCTATATCAGTTTTCCTGCAAGACTTGGAGTTAACTTGGCATGAGCAATTTTAGCAAATTCAATGTAATCTGTTCAAGAGCTTTTGTATCACTGCCAGTCTGTGAAGAGAAAGAATGACTGCAAAGTAATGGTCTGTCTGAAATGCCTGTCAAGTTCTTGGAAATTATATGGAAGTTTGGTTAATAGGAAAGTTTTTACTGTAATCTGTGGTCATTAATGATGGTATTAAATCCTGCCATAAAACATGGTAAGCAGCTGTATTCCTAGTGTTTTACTTGCAAAGAGACCTAACCCTGAACTTATGCATGGTGTCTACCTGTAATGAAGTCTGTAAGATATGGAAAAATAGAGGGTCTGTAAGGGCTGTTTTTAGACTGACAGCCTCAGCAGCCTGGGACAGCATTCAGAGGAACTCTATGCTGTTTGCTGTGAGGGCTATATTTATTTCCCTGTGGTTTAGGTCTCCCTATATGTTGTTGCTCTCTTGTCTGTGGGGATCTGCAGAGGATGGCAGCCTCTTGTCTGTTGGTGCTTGATCACCTTCATCCTTTCTGATGGCTCCCTTCAGGATGTCCTTTGGGGTCACTCTTCAGGCTATTATGGCATCTTCTTGTCTTCTGCTCTTAGATCTTCTGTGGTGGGTTCAAGACCATAATTAAACAGAAGGAAAAGCAGCTAAGTCTTGATGTGGTCTCGGATAGGATTTGCCAGGCAATGGGTAGCTTAGGGAAAAATGAAAGGGGTTTACTAAATCTATAGCTACACACAGAAAGAAGAAAAAAGTTAAACAAGTTAGTGCATACAAACCAGAAACTCTGTCAGAAATGGCTTCACATATTCTGAGGAAAATACAATGGATGATTACTACTGTCTTTGGGTTTTATATTAGAGACCTGGGGAAAGCATGTCAGTCAAGCAAGTCTCTTCTGTTTGTTCTGAGAGACTTGTCAAGTCTCCTATGAGTTGCACACCATGGTCTGCAGAAGTCGAACCCTTGGCTTTTCCAGACCAGTGAACTCTTCAATTCTTCGGTGTAACTTGTCTGGCAAAACAGTGATCAGACAGCCCTGATTTCTCACAGCCTGAACTGCATCCCTTGATGCAGGAAACATACCTTTTAAAAAGAACCCAGTCTTTTTTCTTGCCAAAGGTTTAAGGATTCTCAAGTTTTTCTGCTTCTTTCAGAACAGACAGTTCAGCTAAGCACAAAGGAATTCTCAGATGCCTCTGAGAGAGCATTTGAGATGCCAGCTTTTCTCAGCGGCAGAAATGACAAAGTTTCTCTTCCTGCTGGTCAGTGGCTCAAAGATAGTGGTGTCCATGCAACTGGTTACGTGATGAATGCAAGATGGTGATGAATGCATGGCTGGTGTCAGAAGGGGCCTCCCCCATGCCCAACTCTGAGGTTGGGGCTGGGGCTGGGCTGGGCCTGGTCAGGGTAGGGATGGGGCCGGGTCAGGTGGAGGCCTGCTTCTTGGCCTGCATCCCTCAGGCAGAAAGGGCCCCAGGAGGCAGCTGCNTCCCATCCCATCCCATCCCATCCCGTCCCATCCTGTCCCTCCCCACCCAGGAAGTGTGTGGCGGGGAAGACAGAGGAAGACAGAGCCCTGTGTTGATGTGTTGGGTCAAAGCTTCCAGAAATAAAATGAGGCTGGGCTCTTCATCAGCCCTCTCTTATGGTGTCACCTAATGTCCGCCCCTCCCAGGAGAGGTCACTGGAAGAATTCTCTTAACGAAAAATGCACATTTTTCTTCATGAAAGTGCAGCTCTATGCATCTGAAAATTTTGCTAATTTTCAAACCGTAACAATCTTCACGTGCTATGCAAGCAAATGTTGTGTTTTATTGTGGCATTACATGTCATTCATAGTACTTTGATTCATTTCGAGAGGGATGTGGAGCTTCTGGAGAGAGTTCAGCATAGGGCAACAAAGATGATAAAGGAGGTGGAGCACCTCCCTTCTGAGGAGAGGCTGAGGGAGCTGGGTGTCTTTAGCTTGGAGAAGAGGAGACTGAGGGGTGACCTCATTAATGTCTACAAATATTTGAGGGATGGGTGTCAGGAGGATGGAACTGGGCTGTTCTTGGTGTCATGTAGTGATAGGACGAGGGGCAATGGTTCTAAGCTGGAACATAAGAGGTTCCACATCAACCTGAGAAGGAACTTCTTCACCATGAGAGTGACAAGAGCACTGGAACAGTTTGGCCAGGGTGGTTGTGGAGTCTCCTTCACTGGAGATACTCAAGACCCGACTGGATGTGTTCCTGTGTGACTTGGTTTAGGTGATCCTGCTGTGTCAGGGGGATTGGACTAGATGATCTTTCGAGGTCCCTTCCAATCCTGATGATTCTATGATTCTATGATTCTATGATTTCATCACTTGGTTTCAAAGTTCTTATTCTTCCCTTCTTATTTTTTCTGTTGTATCAGGGGCTACATAATCTGAAAAATTACTCTTGGTTACATATCTAGAAATTTCCTGAGGATCTGCGCTCCTTTTCCCCTCATCCTGTCTGTCTGGTGCTGTTTCTTAAGGACTTGAGTCACAGAAGCATAGTAACAGGAGGAAGATTTAATGTTTGTGTCACCGGTTTTTCCTGGGATGAACTCTGAGTTTAACCTTTCTAGAAATATCAGCACTCAGTCTCCTGGGCCTGCAACCTTCCATTCAAAATGCTGAACTACATATTTGTCCTGTCTGAATACGTAGTAATAAATTGAGTTGGCTGAAGTTCCTTCCTTACGATATAATAGTAACTTCTTTGACTAGGTGTCTTTAAATTACATTCAACATCTGATAGTTTTAAAAGTAAGCATTACAGCTCCTAGTTTTTGCTTCGGGATATTTAGTTTGTTCACAAAAACATCCTGCTGAAACATACATTTCAAAGCAAGTAAAATGAAATGTAAGAGAATTCTCACAGATTATGACAAAAAGTATGTTTACACTTTTAAATGAGTATTTACCAGTGAATGACATAAGTTAACGAAAATATGTTTTGCCAGTACAACTTTCTCTGACAAAAACCTGTTTGTTTCTATCCACTTTTAACTGTAAAGCCTTTCATACTGGTTTCCTGCGCACAGAAAATTGCCATAATGTGTTTTGCACATGCTTCCAGGGCTCCACCAGCCACTAGTGAATACTACCCCACTGTTTTTTGCTTACATTCAGTTTCAGTGTTTCATTTGAGGCAATTTGCTTTCCACAGACTCTGTGAAGCCCTTCAGGATTTGAACCTGAGCTCATTCTCTCCTTGTGCAGTCTGGTCACACCTTTCACTTTCCAAAGGGCCAGCAGACAACAGCCTGCTTATCTTACCAGTTTGTGTAGATTGGGTAGCTGTTACTTCATCCGAGAAAGTCTCTGTCCGAAGATGCCAGGGATACTGCTGCCCTTTCTCTCTTTAAATCAAAATGGAAAGGCTTCTTTCCCACAGTGCTCTCATCTGTCATCTGGCCACTGCATGTGGAGCTATTCTGTTGTGGATTATTTGGAAAGCATCTTTTTAGCCAAGATCCTCAGAGGGCCTGAGGGCCTCCTCATCCATGAACTTTGGTGGGGGATGAAATAACTTTGCAGGGTAGAGCTCTGTGCACATTGCAGGGTGAGGCACTCTGTGCTGAAAGGGGTGGCAGGTTTCCCACTGACCTGAAGAGAAGCAGGACTAAACTGTTCCTTTGTGTTCTGCTTAAAAACCAAAGGTCCTTGTGATCATGGTTATTTTAAGAAATGTATCTATTAATGGAAAAAAGTATTCCACTGCTGGGCACAGGTGACAAGGTGAAGCGGTCCAGAAGCTTGATTAAAATCACTTTTCTATTTTGAAGGGCAAATCCTTTAATAGAATGTTTGTCTTCTTTTTTGTGGGTGATAAAATCCTGAAAACTTCTCAGGATGCTGATTTAATTTGGTTGTCTTTATTATAGGACAGTAGTAATTGTGCTTGTATGCTTTCAAAACATCACCATTCTGAAAAAAACCTACTGGACTAAGTACATTCATTAACATGTGGACAACACATTTTTGAGCACTTAAGTTTTACTCATTAAATACAAAATCTGATGCAAACTGACCTTTAGCTCTCAACTGAGTCCAAACTATCAGAAATTCAAGTAACATTTCCAATGATGATATTAACTGTTGAATGTTATATATCTAAGTACCAGAATAACACACACACACACACACACACACACACACACACACACACACACACACACACACATTTGCGTGCATGTGGTTCTAACCTCCAAAAATATCTAGGAGTGCTGGTGGGAGCCTGGCTAATGCTATGGGAAATGTAAAATGCTTTTGGTTTTGAGGAGAGGTATATGGCTGGCCCCGGTACAGTGAGTTTGTTTATTCATTTGGCAACAAGATCAAAACAGTTTTACTAACACTGTCAGCACACTACTGCTGCTGTTGACAGCAGGAATAAACACCACCTGAAGGGCATGACAGAGAATTCCATGCCCCACCACTGTGGGATGCAGGATCACCTCTGTGTTCTGTGCAGTACACGTGCAGAGGATCTTAGATCTCATCCTGGGCCAGACTTCTCTTACTTTAGACACTATATGAATCAAAGAATCATAGAACATTAGGGATTGGAAGGGACCTCAAAAGATCATCTAGTCCAATCCCCCTGCCACAGCTGGATCACGTAAAAGGAGAGAACAAAGATTAACTAGACAATCTATTTGCCTTTATGATGTTGTCTAGTTATATGTATTTAGCATAAAAATATCTTCTGTGTGTTTTAAGAAAAAAACAATTGGCATTTAGGAGTTGCCAGTCAGACCTTGATTGCTGGCTCTGGAAAGTGTGCTGAAGAAGCTGGGGTTCTTGATTGTGGCTGTGGTGCTTAACCACTGGTTCACATAAATATTTTTCTGCCAGAAAAATGGTGTTTAGAAAATGTATTAGCTAAGATTCTTTTGTAAGCAGAAATCTTAACTTCTGGTTGGTTTGAAATATTACACCACCAACAACCATAATATTGTAATAAACCATTTTACATTGTGGTGAAAATGAGTAGAAGGAAAGGAGAAATGAGAGCTAAGAAACAAGCTCTGTTTAGATATGAGCAGCGTTCACATCTGCATTTTGATTGACTCAATATACTAGGAGGAATCCTTCTTCAGACAGCCAGAATAAATGACATGTATTAATAACTCTAGATGCTGAAAAGAGCTGTTTTCTGCATGCAGAGAATGATTATTTAATACAAATGGCTAAACTCTTCCTCTTCCAAGTTTGCTAAAGGTCTAGTCATCACTTTGTACACAGATGTTGAATTACTGTAGCCTGACTTGATCAGGTGTGGCATTTCTGCCATACAGAAATTTGGAGTGAGTTTTGTAGGAGTAATTTGCACCAATCATTTGCAGTAATGGAGTATATCTTGGAGTAAATCTTTTTCCAGCCAAATACTATGTTGCTTAGATGCCATGCTGCCAGTGCACACGGTGACTTGTGTGCTTATTTTGCTCTGTATGACAGGAAGGTTTTGTCTCTTAATTAAATGCAGGCACACTTTTAATTTTGTATTTTCAGACTCTTCCCCTGTTTGGGGAAAAATATATTTTTTACTTTCCTAAGTTAAAAGCACAATAAAAATATGAGAGCTAAATGCTGAGTTTTGAAACATGGCCCAAATGCTGTGGATAGACACAGTGAGAGAGAAAACAGAAGAGAATGGACAGGNTACACTTGAATACTTTCTCTTGGACCCTGGGAGATGTCCTTTCTATCACTGCAGGAGAAGGGCGGTGATGCTTTGATCAGCCACCGAAAGTTCTTTCTTCCTTCTCAGATGCGCCCAACACTGATGCTGCTGAGAGCCTCTCTAGAGCAGAAAACAGACGGAACAGTTCCTCAAGAAGGAAGTTTAAGGGCAGACTGGTGATGGGCAGTGGAGAGTACTTTGGTAAGCAGAGTGGTTTTCACCAGCATAGATGCTGTGAAATGTGGAGTGATCTTGGACAAGATTGAAGTATCTCAGTACCAGAGAAAATTAACCTAAACTCTGCTTTGCCTTCATGTAAACTATTCCCCTGTGGAGCAGCCTGCAATGCTGCAGCTACACATTTGCTTTCACAGACTGTAGACTGTCAAGCAACCTTACACAAGCATGCGTTGAGGTCATGTGATTGAGCTACACGTGTTTACTTTGTTATAGGTCAACCACTTGAGCATACCCTCAAGATGAACTAAATATTTGCAGAGGAAAGCCAGCAGCTATGCAATACTGGAACCTGAAGAAAACAGAATCATAGCTTTGAACAATAGCAGAAGTCCTTGCTCTGTTATCTAGGTTCTTTATTTCCTATGAATACATATATAATCTTAGCAAAAGTTATCTTGCTCACCTGCACTGCTTGACCAGAATAGGTAAATCTGGTAGGTGAGGTAAGAATTTCTCAGTGCCAATTTCTCATAAACTTGGAAACAAGATTTCTACAAAGAAGCAAGAATCTGGTAAATACTACAGAAAGGGGGCAAAACTAGCCATGTTTTTTTGGCCCACTGTATATGGCTGAGCTTTGTACATGCTCAAGCACTTTGCCCACAGTGGCTAACTATGATCCTGAGCTAGGGACAGAAGGCTGAATTATGTAGTAGCAAATCTTCTTTGACAAGAAACCTGACTCAAAACGCAAATAAAACTTACAATAGACCTATATTACAATTTCCCTTAATTTTAGATGTATTTTATACCACAAGAACTGTAGTGAAGGCAATTTGACTTGGTAAGTTGTACAGAAAAGTCTTAATATAATCTTGTAATGGTTTTAAAAAAATTGGTTTTTAAACTAGTGGTTTTTAAAACTCTTGTCTCAATTACACAAATCCATTTGTTCTAAAATCTTACCATTTTAACTTGGGGAGAAAAGCTTTATTAAGCAGTTAATTTCTGTTCCTTTTAATCTCCTGAGATTTCACGTGGAAGAGCCAAAATGACACACTACATTGGCTAGCTTTCTCATAATTAAACTCACAAAACTTACTAAGGCAAACAGATGTTCAAGGTCTTTCTGTAAAAACTAACATAAAGATAAACACTGCTCTCTCTGGTAGCTTCTATTATTTGCGTCCTAGAAATTCAAGAAACAAATATTAAAGACTGAAGAGACCTCATCCATACGGTCCTAAGAAACGAATGTAAATGAAAAGTTCCCCTTCTCCTAGGCTTTAGACTGTCTTAGGGTGAAAAAGGTTAGGAACAGACTTCTTGGTATTTACTGTACAAGTTGCTTGCATGAAATTTTCACCCTTTGCTAATGTCTAACACTTTATGATACTATCCTAGGTGAGTTAACATGGTATCCTCATGTGTCTGTACATTCTTAGTTCCTTTTATTGAATGTCTGGAGCAGCATGGTGACACTGCAGAGCAGCAATGAGGGTTTTGCTGGAGGGCAGCTCTTCCCTTGATGCTTGGGTAAAGTGGCTTTAATGATGGTGGGAACTCCTCTTATGAAGCACTGGTTGGATGGTGGAGTGCAGCCTATGTGTAACTTTTAGTCAACACAGGCACGCACAGATAACAGACCATTTCAGCTGCTTCTGTGGAGCTTCTCTACAACATGCCAGAAGACTTTTTCTGTGGTTTAAACTTTGGCATATGAGGAATGCCAATACTTTATATATACAAAATGTCAGTTATGTGCCCTCAGGCAGCAAGTTAAAAATTATATTACCCTGTTGATGGATCTGAGTCTGCATGTTTCAGCTACACTGCTTCTTGATTTAAATTCTGAAGATGGCTGTGCCAGTCAGCTAACACAAAAATTGCATGGTGTCACTGGTTTACCATTTATTTCATAGTGTTTTGAATAAATTGCCAGGACTAAAATACTTTTCTTGCAGGGAATATCACACAGCACAAGAGTCATGTGCAGCCACAATGCCTTACATAATGTAGTGGGATGAATGAGTTGCTATCCAGTCTGCTGACCTAAAGCCTGATGATGCTCCTGCTGGCTTCAGTGGCATTTGATTGTGCAGTGTTACTGAATCTGCTTTCGATTGTGACCCATAACACAAGTGCTTGATGTCTGTGGTCACCACTGCAGGAAAATTGCTGCTGCCCTGGGGGAAATATTGTGTGACAATGAGCCTCAAGGCAAGGCTGGTGAAGCATACGCCCAGTGCTGCTGCCAGAGTAGCATCCCCTGAGATACATGGAGTCAACTGGAGACAAAAGTCTCGATACTGGAAGCCAATCAACAATGATACCATCTTATCCACAAGATGAATTCACTGTATTGCAGAGAACTACTGACAATAAGCAGCAAAAGAAATAGTAAACATAATGTGCCCAGTTCTTCCCCATAGCAAAGCCACTTTACATCCCTCTGGAATGCATAAGCAGTCCTCAATGGGGAGGATACTGCGATAATTTACAGCCAGTGTACCTCTGTGTTAGTTCACAAATGAGAATTTGAGCCCAAAAAAGACACAGGCTGCTGATTTTGAAGTTTCTCATGCCTTTAGAACCTGTTAAAAAATTTACAACACCTTAGTAGAAGCTTTCTATTACTAATTGGACTTTAGGCTGGAGGTTTAAATTGCAACAGGCAATAGAGTTCTCCTGGGGCAGACATCTGATATTCCATAGCTGGAAAAAACCATGGAGTACCATCCTCTGTGAAAAAACCTGTCTCCAGTTCTAGTCAAACTACTAGCACCCAGGGTTGTGCAATTGGGAAGTCTGAAGTGAATGAAGAAACATAAACTCTGAGCAATACTTTTGTCTTACTCATACCAACGTAAATCCAGGCGAATTCTCCTCTAATTGGAGGAACTACTCCAGGCTTCCATGAGGTTAGCCAACATTAGAATCCGATCCTTTTATTTTGGGCTACTGGAATTCCCTAAGTAAATACTGTGGACAATTGTGCAAATTCTTACTGCAGAATGAAGAGGTTTTCTAGTAATAACCACATCAGTCAGACCAGGAAGGAAAAGGAGAGGATACAGATGGTAGATAACGAACAAGGCTAATGAAAAGACAGTTCCATGAAATCTACAGTGATGTAAATGAATTCCTTAAGACTGCAGCCAAATACAGGTCGAGAAACAAAGATATCGGTAAGACTTGTGTGAGCTGAGTAAGTCTTTCTCTCATGATGGAACACTCTGTTTGCAAGTACGGCACTATGGAAGATTTTACTGCCTAATCTGCTCTAGATACTGACTGTTGTGTTATTTTTTAGGACTGGATGACTTGCAAAGATCTGCCAAGGCCTACATACATTCCTTGCTTATATCTGTCTGTAAACAATTATGAGATCTTCTGCTGGCATAAAGAGTTCTGTTGCCCCAATTACTGGGCAGCCAGTGGCAACTGCAGTTTTGCCCCAAAACCTATTCATAGGCATATAGCAAATATAATTCTTTGATAGTTCTTGAAAAGTCCTGAAAGCTTTGTTGCCTTCTAAAGGCCGCTATGAAATTATTTCTCTTTTCGCTATAAATAACATTTCTGAAGTTTTTCCTCTCATCTATGAATCAAGAAGATGAGATAAATATGCAGAACTGTATGTTCTAATATATGCTGAGTACAAGGCCTAAAATTAAATCTTCAAATAGTAACTTGTATTTTAGTTATATATGTGGTAGTGTAGGAAGTACTTGCATAGCATTTTATCGAATTTATGCAGAAGCATGTAAGTGAAATAGTGTATCTAAGAGGGCAAGTGCTACATGGATTCATGTAAGAGCATCAGTTTGCAGGCATCTCCCTGGCTTACTGACAGGTCAGACTGGTATCTTCCCCTCTCCTGTAAAAGACAGAAAAACTAAAGCTGATCAAAGAAGTCAGCTTCACACAATGGGATCAATACTGCAGTTCATAGGATCATAGGATCATAGGATGTTAGGGGTTGGAAGGGACCCAAGAGATCATCGAGTCCA
>VXBP01006688.1:113689-130839 GCA_013400115.1 Rhinopomastus cyanomelas | reverse complement strand
CCCAGAAGTATAGACAGAGGCAAAGGAAGTGTTGAGTATCTCTGCCTTCTCTGCATCCTCTGTCTCCAGGGTACCCACCTCATTCAGCAGCGGTCCTACGTTGCCTCTAGCGTTAGTTTTACCTGCAATGTATTTAAAGAAGCCCTTTTTGTTGCCCTTGACCTCTCTTGCAAGATTGAATTCCAAGGAGGCCTTGGCCTTTCTAGTTGCATCCCTACATTCTCTCACTAGAGTCTTATAATCACCCCAAGTGGCCATCAGAGGCCTTTTCCTGGGAATTCAGATTTGTTCAAAATACATATTTCAGTGCCAAGAAGACCACCTTAAATTTTTACCCAATATGCTTTAAGTCCACATATTAAAGCAATATCCAAGATCAGAAATTCAAAAGCTTTTCTTTGGTGGGGTACAGCCCACTGGTGCTTACTGCAGATTGGTACTGAGGAAAAAATGTATAGTGACAACTCATCTCTGGACTAGGGCAGGCACCACCAAAGACACAGCATGGCTTGAAACTCCTTTCTTCTTATCTCTTAGGGTGTCCTTAGACCTTAGGACAGAACCCACTTCATTCCTTCCCAAGATAATAAATTATAAGACTCTCACAATTAAAGATCTTTTTTGATGGTGAATATAAAGCGCAATATTCTTTCCATAGCACTTGCAGAGCAAGAAGCAAGGACATTTGAGCACACTGATTAGCTTCAGAACATCTCAGAAGGCACTAGCAGGCTGGTCATGTTACATTATAAATCCTAGCAACAACAAATATATGTGTGAGCAGAAATAGCCCGTTCGGGTCAATGGAACATTTAATAAATCTGAGAATAATACAATATGCGGTCTATTAATTGAATATACACCAGGCAAAAGGTGCCTACCAGGGAGGAAAAACAACTAGCTTAGGCCTCCACCTAGAGCAGGGGCTTTTGTCAAGTCAGAGTAATGCTACTGCCTTGCCAGGGGTAGCAATGATGAAATCAGGAATAAACAGCATAATTGCTAAAGACACTTTTCCAGCTTACTGGCACTTGAGTGGCTGTATGAACACTGCATGAGTCACTGTCAGGAGACCAGCAGAAAATCATGCTTAGTGGAAACTGCTGGCAAATACATATGCTTTGGCATTTAAATTCCTTAAACCTTAATGTAAAAACAAAAATTCTGCCCAATTCTTTTCAGCCCTTGATAAATCGGAGAGCATCATGAAGAGGTTGTACAGGAAGAAAGGGAAGCATAACCCACTGATACCCTTTTCAGGTCTTCCTCAGGTCATTGCTGTGGGGTTACACCATGACTAAAGATCAGAAACCCCTGCCCCATTCCCAGGCAGGTTCGGGGAGGTTGTGAAGCTACGTGCTGGCAGGTACAAGTGATACCACCTTAATTTGATTTAGAATGTGGAAGTGTACTGCCAGCACATTGTGCAGTTTTTGCACAAGTTTGCTGACAGAGGTGCTCTGTGTCTTGATGAATAACCATTGAGCCAGGAGCTTTCTGCAAATTCTCCCTCACCTTCACAACATCTGTGTATCAGAGACACATAGCAATGTGCCAGCAGAGGGGAAGAGCAGTGTGAGCTTGGCTCAAGGCCTGTTACCAACTGGCATACAACAAGAAGGTTACTCATTCTGAGAGCTCTGTTCCCCAATTCACATTCTGCTTCACAAAGTCTGTTCCTTATAAAAAATTCAAAGTCAATATTAAGACTCATAAAATTGTGGAACAACTATTGCTTCTCACAACAGATTTTAACAAAGATTGTCACTATTTCTTCACAGTGCTTTGCCACAGAAGTAGGAAGGAGATGGTAGTGTCTCATTTTACTGTGTAGTGTGCTAGTGCCCAGTCATGAGCTCTTACAAAGAACAGATAGACCGGAAGAGAAAGTTCAGACACAGGATGGAAATAGGAGGTAACGAAAGGCCCAGGCTCAGGATGGAGATTGGTGGTAACCAAAGCTCCAGCTGCAGATAGTGAGAGAAGAGGTCAGCTATGACCAGGCCTGCACAATGGTTATGTTAGGAAGCCTCTTGGTTTTGCTGAGAGGCATGGTTAGCTATGGACTGCTAAATTTAATGTAGACATGCATGGCTCATCCTGTGGTATACCCTAGTCACTTATTTTAGCATTACCAAACCACGCTTTAGCTCATCACAGAGAAAATAAACATGATTTCTACCTGCAGTCTGAGAGATGCTGGAATTCCCAAGTTCTGCAGGAGAGTAGACTTTCCTGGACAAGTTTAGATGCCCTTAATTGTCTACACAGCATTCTTTCCTGAAACGTCAGTGCCGTTCTTGACACTGTTAGTATGGGCTGTAAAGTTTATGGAGACAAATCCTCACTGGCAAGTGTTAGCCAGAGCCTCTTTGAAAAGGAGCATGAAAATGGGAAGCAAATATGAGGTTCAGTGTTTGCCTTGAATTGTCAAACTCTCCCAAGCTCTGTGGCAATAACTGAGGCAGAAATTGGTTTGAAGCAGTCCATGAAGTTTCTGTAAGCTACACCTGACCTAATCCCAGGCCTTGCAGTTCCTAAATAGAGCAGATGCAGCTTTTGAGGAAAAGCTGTGATTTTCTCTGAGAAACCAACCACTGTGTGGGAGCCTTAGAAATAATGCCAGCGTGTACACACTATAGTTTTATTGGTGCAGACATTTTTGCTCACAGAAAAAGCTAATTTCCCACTATATATGTAGATAGCATTAATAGTCTGAGTTTTGCTCTGCTCTCTCTCCTATTAATAACTAGGGTAATCTTCTCCCAAACACAACACATCATGACTAAAGCTAGGAAGACAACACATGCTTAAGAAGATGCACTCAGTTTTTACTGTATATAACATATATTTGAAGTAAGATACTTGAAAGCTAATTTTTACTCACTGCAGAATTAGAAAACAGTTTTGTTTAATTCAAAGTATGATTTCTTTCCCTTTAAGATTTTAGTAGTAAAAATAGGATTTTTTGTGGCCCTCTACCTGTTTTTGATGTAAAATAATTTTTTGTAACCACCATCTTCACTGTGATATAAGCATTTATGTGAAATGTAGTTTTCTTAAAAAATACTGAATTATCCATCTACCTTATCTCCAGTGGAAACTTGTTCCTGGTAAGATGAATGCTTGGTCTCTAGTTTCTACATATCTTTGCCCAGGCTTTATACATGGCATGAGATAAGGGGTGCATGCAAACTCAGTGGACACTACATCAAAATTTGTTAATTTTATCTGTGGCCTGATAGACTGATTACATAAGTAGTACTATTCCATGAGCATCATTATATTCACAGTAGTACCTGAAGTAATTTTTCAACTTTTATTTTGCGTTATATTTGTCTGATACGAGGAGAGCTAGGTCTAAAAGTAGTATGTTCCAGTAGTGTTTGGGGAGCCGAAGTTGGTAATGCATGTTCTTAGATTCACTTGCTGCCAAGATTTTATGTTATTTATACCACGGACTGCCAGTTTAAAAGAAAACCTCCAGTTATTAGGGATATAGGAAACTCTCCACTTATCCAAACATTATGTGTTTAAAAATCATACATTTCATTTTTATGTTCCAGATCGAAATTAGTGGTCAACACTCGAAAAAGCAAATGCCTGAAGTCAGATTTCTAAACTTGTAAAAGTATCCTTAAAGGCCACTTACAATTCTGAAATGAAGTTAATTTTATGTAAGGAGCTAATTGGAGGCAGCTGGCTGTGAAAATAACAGACATTGCTGCTCATTTGATCAATATGAATTGTGGAAAAAATTAAGGGCAAGTGCCAGATGGCTCCTAGTCAAGGAGATCCTTCCATATGCTGGAATTCCACCCAAATTGTCAAATGTAATATGGAAACAAATTCTTCTCCGGGTATCATTGAGCAAGAGCTTCAAAATTACTATTTTTAAAATTGTTATTAATAATAATGCATTTTATAATGATGTGTTTGTATAATAATTTATTTCTTTACAAATAAATAATTGTATCATTGATAATAATAGAGTTTTGAAGCAATGTAAGTTTTTATGTATAAATGCCATTTTCTACAGTTTGATAATTAAACAGTTTTTATGTCAACAGCACAGAGCAAATTGGCACCTTCTCAATATGTTGTTCTGTCTTTTCTTTTCCAAGCAACAATCTCCGAATTATCTTTGCACATCTGACATTTCATCTTTCTAACCTGTTTATGGCAACGATGTAATAAACTTGAAGTGATTAAGGCAACATGTCTTCATTTATTAAGTGCATAAAGAGTATGCTTCTCCCATGATAGATTTTCTCTGATGAAAGTAATGAATATGATAGGGGATGCACTGATTCCCAGACCTGAGAGATAGTGTAAAAATATGCAGATTGAAAAATACAGCCATACATGTTAATAGAAAAGCTGTCTCTATCAATCACTGTCCCAGCCTAAGCTTTGCCAAGACAAACAATTTAAGAAGTTTATTAAAATTAGGGACATGTATTGAAAGAATTACCCACTTTTCATACCAAACTGAAATGAGTTAGCAGTCACCCAATACTTTCAGCATCATAAAAGTCTGTCTTGGTCTGCTTGTGATTATGCAAAATTGCACTAATTCAAGTTTCTATTACAATAATTTAGACAGGGTGATAAACTGTATGTTTTAGTCTATTGTTATCTTTGTGGCTATTTGATTCTGTCTTTTTTTTTTTTTAATTTGTTGAATTTTCAACCAAAAAAATAAAGCCATTTCCAAGATACATCAGAGGAAATGCACTGTGTAATCACTATACAATTCTCACAGACATTCAATACAAAGGTCCTGTTCTTCTATGCTATAGAAACAGAACCAACATTTGATGAGAGGATTGCCTTGCAGTCAGGGATGTGATTTTGCCATCCTTACAAGGATCTAGCCTAATGTGATGATAGACCTGTCCAAGTTCCTATAGGACCAGTAGAAATAGCTTAATGTGTAACAGATAAATAGCTGAAATATTGTTTGAAATTAGCCCAGTATTTACTCACGTGTAAGCAAGAGAGCCACAAAGCCACAGAGGCTTTTAATGACATCGCTTTGCAAAATTATTGTGGGTTTTCTTTCCTGTTAGTTGCCTTTGCTACTGAATCCATACAGCAAAGGGCGTGAGGATCCAAAGTGGAAGGAATTGATGGAGGAGTTGAGAACTCCTTGGGCATAACATGCACTGACACCTGCAGGTGATCTGAAGTTTTCTTGCTCTCTGTTCAAACTCCTGTTAAACAGCTGCAGTGAAAACTTAATTCTGGGTTGAGACCAAACAGCTATAGCAAATCCTTTGTAAGGTGGAGGCTTCTTCCCCTGTGGCGGTTTATTCACATTAAAGGTAACAGGCTAGTAGTGTTCATGGTGGGTTGGCCTTAGCTGGTAGACTACCTGCACCCTTAGCTGCTCCTTCCCTCGTCATCATGGGCTTGGGCGAGAACAGCAGGAGCATGAGTGAGAAAACTTGTGGGTCAAGATACAGTTAGAGAGATTGCTTGCCAATTGCTATAGTAAGAAAAATAGATGTAGCTTTTGGTAGTTAATTTATTGCCAATTAATATAAATAGTCATAATTAATATAAAATGTGGATAATTAAAATAAATATCTATTTAGATTTTGTATATAATATTAAATAATTGATATTAACTATAAATTAACATAAATAGATCTAGGAAGCAAAATGAGAGGAAAGAAGCAAATATTAAAAGACCTTGCCTCTTCCTCTAATCTCAATGTCCCTAGTACTGTTTCCCACTCTTTTCCTTCCCTCCTATTATACCTTTATGGTGTTTCTAGACATTTCTTGAATACCTTTTCCCAGAGATGCAGCAGCGAGACCCTTGTGCTTGACATTATCCTGCCATGTCTCCGCTGTGAAGCTGGCTGGTGCTGGCTGCAAATGTCTGTGTCTCGCAGTGAACAACCTGGCTGTCCTCACAGAAGCTGACCCTCAACAAGAAGGCATTGAGATAGCAACACAGAAGAAAGCAAGCAAGGGTTTGGGGTGGGCAAGTTGTGCTTGTTTCGTGTAATGTCACCTCAGGGGACAGAAGTGAGGCTGTCCAGGCAAGAACACCAAATTTTGGTAATATCCAGGTTGAAGTTTCCCTGGTAACATTGGCTTTCCTCTGTCAGCATGTGTGTACTTCACAGTGATCTTTAAGGACGTGTTCAACATTCAGTCTCTTCCAAAATCACAGCCCCATTCCATGTGCTGTGAGACAATAACCCAGGAGCTAGCAGGACTGAGGTGAGGGATGAGACAATCACACAGATACCTCTGTTCTGAGTTGTGGCAGAAGCTGGAAAATGTGTCCTCAGTAATAAGGGATCTGCAAACCAGTGGGCTAGGTAGGAAGCAGGCAGGCTATGAGCCTCTTTAACCAAAACATTTCGGAATACGCAACAATGGTAGTGATGCTGTGGAAAAAAACCAGAAATTAAAATTATTTTTTTTTGCTTTGTGCTATTTAAACAATAAAAATCTAGGCTTTGCTTTATTAACACTTTTTACTACATTAATGTATTTCAGCACCGTTTCAATATAACTTTATAAAGATACCTGAAAACAAAACAGTTGCAAAGTGTAAAGGTTAGACTAGGTTATTCTCAAGAAATATAATGATATTTTTTTCATTTCCTATTTTATTTCTTTTCTGAAGTTTCATTTCAATCAAAACTGTTAAAAAAGAAATTTAATTGAATAAACAAATCCAGTGGAAATTTTTTAATAAGCTTCACTATGCTCTTTGAAAAAATAGGCTGTTGCATCTTCAGCCAAGTTCACCCCATCAGTATATCTCTACCAGCTGGAATTCCTGCTCACCCTGAATAAAGATAAAATCTATTTATCTTACAGAACTGTTTTAATAAGAAATTAATTGATTTATAAACACTCTTTTATCACAGCAATGAGTGTCACAGAAAACACTGAGCAACAGTTAATAATTCTGTGTTCATTGTAGGGACTGGGATTTATGAGGTGTTTGGGACCTGAGGTCACCCATGAGGCAAGGAAATATAAAGAAATATAAAAAAGATAACCACTTGATGAGAACTTGACGTGTAACATGTGCCATGAGTCTGATGTTTCATACTACCACAATGCATCTATTTGTGTACCAGAAAACCTTGATTCTAACCTATTCAAAATTATTACTCCTTTTAATATTGTAGGTATACAACACAAATAATTCTGAAGTAAACTCCTGAGATACTAAGGAGAGGAAATTGTCTTGGCCATTCCTTTAAAATGAAAGTAAGCAATAATTTCCAATAATGTAATGAAGAATTGAGCAAAAAGAGGTTTGGTGACTTCTTATGTAGCAGTTTAAAAGGCTTTTTCAACAGCCACACCTTCTTTCCAAATGAATGTTTTCAAGTTTTCAGAACCATTCAGAACCATTTTGATGTGTTACATTTTTCCTGTCATTGCACTGCATTTAATGTGATAATTAAAACTGCTGGCAAATATAAAGAAGCTCAGTAAGGATAGTAAATCACTCTCACACAGCTCTACGTCCTGATGGATTTAGTAATGACTTCTAAAATGAGATTCCAGGAAAATCAAATTATTTAAATGCTTGATGCGTTGAAAAAAATATAAATACAGTCAAAGACATAAAACCTAAAAAAATCTCAGAAAGGATAATATGTACATATCTCTGAACTCTGTGTCATAATAATTGCTTGAATAGAAAACTTACCCAAAGCATATAAGCTGTTTCTCAGTTCAGCTGTTACAGTAGGATGGTAGGGTTTAAGGAGTTAACAATAATAAGTTCTCTTATCCCTGCAGCATTTTATTCTGGAGGGTCAAAGCCGTAATTATTTTCCATAGGGAAATTATCCTGCTAATAACCTACTGTCACATTTTACATAGCACAGTTAATGCAAACATGCTACATATGTATAACTAAAGCATAGTTCATTAAATACAAATTGAAACTAAGATAAGTAATGTAAAGTAATACATTAACTTTTCTAATATATAGAAAAATGAGGTCAGAAAGTTTACTGGGAACCAGAAGTTCTGTAGAAGTGTTGAGTGTCTGCCCTTCCCTGACTTTGTGTGGGAGGTTGGTACCGTGGGAAGGTTTCAGCGGGAACTCAGGCTGGCCAGGTGTGACATTGCACCTCTGTCCCATCACAAGTCTCCCTGCCAGTGTGAGGAAGTGAGATTACATACACATGTAGGTATGCCTGCTGAGACAGGCTTTGCTATTCACAATAGCATAAATACGTACCGAAGGCTAGCAGGAGTATTTATGTGTGTCTCTAAAAAAAACCCATGCATACTCAGTGTTGTGTCTATGAAATAATTGCTTCTAGCTGAGCAATAGTTTTTATGTGACAAATGTTATTTCACCAGTCATAGTATTTATCCAGCTCTGTAGTTCAGTAAAACACACTGAATTATTATTACACATTTTTACACATAATTATTACACATAATTAGCATGTGTCTAACTTTAAACAATTGTTTCATTTTGGTTTGTCAAACGATTTCGGCTACATAAATGAGCCAGTGTGATACTTGAAGTGCTTGAATATGATCAATGAATGTGCACTAAGCTTCTGGTTTGTCTTTATGTTTTAAAGAGACTATGCAAATTTAAACATTAAATATTTGAGGAACAGCAAACAGTTTTTGATTCTGTAAAACATATATACTAGACCAAGTGATTTTTAAGTAGGCAGTGGTGTATCACAATAAGTATTTCAACTTGAAAACACAAATCTCAAGCAAATTATGACTTACTGTGCCACAGAACACAAGATGACTAAGGATTTTTTTAAAAAAAGGAACAGAATTAGAAATTAAAAGGTTCAAGTGCTGAAATCCTGAAGAGGACAATAAGGCAATCATCCATCTAGAAACAAGGACATCTTTCTTTGGCTGGCTAGTAGGTCTCCAAAAAGAATGGAATTTTTATTCTGTATTTTTGAATAACTACATCTAAGCTGAGTACTAGGTTCAGGATCTCAGTTCTCCAGCTATCCAGACCGTGAATTTAGATGACTGCACTCCTGCTTCTAGGACCAGGTACTCGGGATTCTTGTTGGTGGAAACCATGACATGTCACTGGGCTGTGAAGAAACAAGGGTGTGCACAGTGATCTCATCCAAACACACAGCTGGGACAGAGCCAGGTCACATACCTGAAGCTGGGAACTTCTCCCACAATATCCGTAGTGTCACAATTACACCTAAGGTCTGCCACGGGTATAGGCTCCAATTCCAAAGCAGTAAATTAGATATGAGAGATGACTACATTGTCACTGAAACAGGTGGACAATTCAACCTTCCTGCAATGCTACGTTCTTTAGGAAAACTGTAAAAGCTGTATAATACTAGAGCATTAATGTGCGCATGTAGGTAATAAATCTTTGCTAGGTTTAGAAACTTTCTGTTGATTTTTTTCTGGGTTCTGCACATATCTCAGTGTTGCAAAGCAGGGAGTGAAGAAGTAAGTAATTTCTGATCCCAGTGCATTTGGTTTAGCTGGGATGGAGTTGTTGCTCCTCATGACATCTCTTATGGTGCTGTGTTTTTAGTGGTAGCCAGAGGGGTGTTGATACAGCAGAGGGGTGTTTGGCTACTGCTGAGCAGAGCTCACACAGCCCCAAGGCTGTGGGGTTTTTTCCTTTCTAAACATTCTCCCCAGCCTGAGGGATGGGATGGGTCAGCTAACCCAAACTGAGCGAAGGAATATTCCAGACCATGTGATGTCAACCAAGATATAAAAGCAAGAGGAAAGAAAGAATGAGGAGGGGGGCATTCACTTATGTTGTTTGTCCTTTGGAGAAACCACTACATGTACCAGGCCCGACTTCCTAGAATGACCATTATACCTTCTGCTGATGGGGAGTAGAGAATAATCTTTATTATTGGCCTTTGTTTCTATGCATGGCTTTTACTTTATTAAATTGTTGTTGTCTTTACTTGCTAGCTTCTTATTCCTTCCTCAGCCCTGCCCATCCAAAAAGGGGGAGCAATAGAGAAGATTTACTGGGCATCAGGCCCCCAGCCAGGGCCAAATCACCATACTCAGAAAAACAGTTTGAAGATCAGATGTGGCTCTCATAACCTGGAAAGAAATCTGGAGGTTAGGTGCTAGGTGGTTCCCACGGAAGCCAGTTCTCTTCAGGCCGTTTTGGTACAGATTGCAGAGTCAGAGTGCATGAAGCAGACAACGTTTCAGATTTTGTCTGTCATACCTGCCTTATTTATGTTTTTAACAGTCTGCTTTGGAACTGCTTCCATTGCAGGGGGTCAAATGGGTGTCAGAAATGTTACATACACATATGCATTTGTATAGGGAATTTAGATAACTTTGCATACCAAGAAATAACTGCAGATACAGCACAAGAGTCAGAAAATGGAAAAGAGATAAAACAAAGAGAAGAAAGACAGAATTAAGAATTGGCTGAAATTTCTACCTATATTAATCTTCTTGTGGCTTTTTAATTTTGACCACCAGATCACCACTCCCTCTAGACAATTCACAGCCCCTTGGAAAGTAAGACAGCTATGAGCCACCTGTCTCATAGTATCTCATATGTTTCAAGTGTAAACTCTTTTCTATGGGATCAAGCAGATTTACTTTCTGGCAATACCTGTTTTATATCTGTTACACACTATGGCTAATCAAACTCAGGCAAAATGACACTGAACTACAGAGTATGTCCTGGAAAAAAAAAAACAGTTATCATGATACTAGTGTCTGCTTGTGTCACAGGAGGGCTGAGAAGCAAAGCCTAAGTAAAAAAGCCAAAGGTGACTGAATCAGGCTCAACATTTGCAGCTTCCCATTTCAGCAGGCTGCTTTGCAAGAGCACAAGCTATTCCTCATGGCACTTCACAGCCTTGGAACACCCTAGCGGAAACAGTGCTTAACACTTTCAATCACAGCCTAGAGCTCTAAGCAAACCTCAGCTAAACGCTGGGAGTTGCTGAGGTATCAAAGCAGTATTTTTAACACTCCTGGCTTTAACACTACTAATTACTAAGAGAAAACACAGTTGTCATATTATTTCATACTGAAAATTGCATAGCAACGTCTCAGTTTTAGAGTGTGACCTTAGCACAGGAACCTTGCCACATGCGTCCTTAAGTGAAAGGCAACGGCACATCCAGCCTAGCTAAAGTGAACAAAAGTGAATGCAGAGGAAGTAGTTTATCTATTTCCCAGCAATGTTTGTTTTTTTAACAAGGAGGATTTCTCTAGCGTGTGCAGATCGGAAAGTACTCATCTAAAATACAGCATTTTTAACCACTGGCAACACCTTTCGTCTCACAGAATCACAGAACATTAGGGACTGGAAGCGATCTCGAAAGATCATCCAGTCCAATCCCAGCTCTCCTTTGTATGCAGGAAAAAAACTAAAGAAAAAACCCAAATTTTACTACTTTCAGCAAGTTGACATTTGTATTTTGAGAAACACACCAAGCTGAATTGTCTGCCTCTTCCAATTATGTTCCACGGTTGCATCCACAGAAACCCAGAATTATGACCCGAATCTTGCTAGTTTCTATTTCAGTAGTCACAATTTTCCAAGCAACGGCTTCTGAGTCAGACTTATTTACATCAAACACAAATCAGACAGTCTGTTTGATGTTGTTATTTTTAAAATGGTCCTGTTTTGTACTGAAGATCATAGAATTTTTTGCTACTTTCCTTCAACATGAGCAGTTGCAACCAATAAAAATGTTTTGACAAACACTTCAAGTTTGCAGATTTTTGTGAATTATGAATATGACTGACTTCCTAATCTCTTAGGAATTCTGGCCAACTTACTGCTTAGTAGAGTGCTAACATTTTATTTCTGTAGCATTACATCTGGGCCTGCAGAAAGAATCTAAGGGATCCAAGGGCAGCGGTTCCTTTATTCTGAAGTCAAAGCCTAGCTGGTCATCTTCAATGTGGAAAATGAAGCACTGGCCACTAGATACACATCTGTAATAAATGTATACTTCTGTAATCAGAGACAGTGCTAGAATTACTGACGTGATGTTTATCTTGAAATACGCACTTACGTTTGACCATTGAATCACACAGCACCAGAAATGCTACTACAGTATTGAGTTTTCAGTAGAAGTGAAACACTGTGATATATACAGTTTCTACTCTGCTTATTTGAATTCTAAAATAAAGTGTGATCAATAACTATTCATATTCCTTGCTTTATGCATGCCAGGGTGAATTATACCTGCAGTGGGTAGCAGCTACTTTTCAAGCTTACAAATTAGAAATATTCCTTAGTGTGAAAGAACATTAGTTTTATGCAAGACAAAGTGACACAGAGCAACTACTGACAATGAATTACTGTTTTTATATGAGTTTGCTGCTTGATTAAGTGCCAGGAATCTTCTGTGCGGCATGTTTTAAGCATGTGTTAGAGAATGGCACCTTGGCTCTGAGCTGAGCAGAGCAGTGTGTAAAGATCTTAGGTGAACAAAGCAAGTCACTTTTAGATATAGCATTTCCACCCAAGTCCTGCTTGCTCTACTTCTCTCAAATGACCCTGACTGGAATGTAAAAACTAGATAATGTGTCCTGCAGAGATGAATTTGGTAGATGATTTCTTACCTTATTTAATGTGCAGGTAGGCTCAGGCTTCCATAGATTACAGCTTTCTTTCCAAATTCAGCAGCAGTATTTCTTCTCTCATTCTCAAAAATTTAACACAGGCCAACTTCATCTCCTTCTGCCTGCTGACTGTGGAGCACATGTCACCTCCATGACTAAAGTTGTGCTGTTAACTAAGGAGTTTTAAGGTTCACAAGGAGAGTTAGTATTGTTGTATAGAGGCAGACTTTCTTGAGAAGAGGCTTCTCCTTTATGACAGAAACAGATATGTTTTGGAAAAAAAAGTCTAGAAAGAGCCTATATTCTTCAGGGTGGCTTTTGACTGTGGGTCTCCAATGGTATTAGTTTTCAGCTTAATACCTCAACATTTGGACAGGAGACAGGGTGAAAACCTTCCTGCTTGTCAGTTAGTTATGGACTACTGCTACTGAGTTTTGTTTGCATTTAGACATTTATCAGAAGTGCCTTAAATTACTAGGAACCATATGAGAAAGTGACACATCTACATCTGCAGCAGACAGGTTAGTCCAATTGGAACAACAGAGATTGCGCTTCAATGCATTGTATTTCCAATGTGCATTTTTCTTTCGCTGCCATACTGGCCAGTAGCTTTTCATCCTCTCCTTTTGAAACTAGCACAATATAGTATAGGATTCAGTAAGACAAAGATACAGGGCACTGTAACACCAGCCTTTCAAATCACAACATTTTTAACACTATCTCAGGGTAAATATGCAATTCTCTTTTTTTGGCAACATAGTTCAAACACTGAATTAATGTTTGCCAACCACAAAAGATTATTCCAAAAAGTACACAACACTGAGAGCAGGAACTTCAGCAAAAGCAAGGCAGACTGCAGAACTCTGTGGTAATGAGTGAACAAAAATGGGACCCAAGTTATCCTTTTCTCTGTCTTACCAGTTAAAGAAAGGGGGACTTAAGTATAAAGGAATTACAAACACTAATTCCTGACTAAGCGGTTGATGGCACTGTGATGGTGTCACTATGACAGTGGAACATTCTGTGATGACCACAATGTTCTAGAGAGAGATAGAATAAACGTGTATCAAAGAGGCAGGAGAATCTTTGATAGTGGGTTGGTCAGCTCAGTCAGGAGGGCTTTAAACTGAAAATCTAAGGAGGTGGGGTCCAATATGGCACTGCATGTGCCATCACAGCCAAGCGAGGAATAGACCAGACCTATCACTGGTCCTTTGACTTCCAAGATGAAAAACAGAAGCCCAGCCAGTTCCAAAGATGACTACAAAAGTTCCTCTGTCTGTCTTCCAGGATTCCCTTCTTGCTCAAGTAAGTCTCTATAAAACCTGTATACAAATGGTAGCAGTGGGGAGGAACAGGAAGAACTAGATATCTGGATGCAGTCACAGGGCCATGATCTCACTGCAATTACAGAGACGTGGTGGGTGGCTCACATAACTAAAATGTTGTTATGGATGGCTTTGCACTTTTTGAAAAGATAGATCGACATTGTGGGGTGCTGCAATTTGTCTTTAAGTGTGTGAGAAACTGGAATACGTCAAGCTTTACCCAGCAGGGGACACGGAAGGCTTATGGGGAAGAATTAAAGGACATGCAAATATGAGCAATAATGTTGTGAGTGTCTACTACAAACAAAGGAGTGTTGATAAGGCCTTTTACAGGCAGGTGGAAGTAACCTCAAGATCACAAGTTCTGGTGTGCATGGGTAACTTTAATCACCCTGATATTTGTAGTAAAGGCCACACAAATGGTCATAGTCAGTCCAAAAGATTCCTGCAGCACACTGATGACAATTGTCTGATGCAGGCAGTTAAAGAACCAGTGAGGAGAGGTAGTGTTGCTGGACCTGGACCTTGCATTAACAAACAAAGATCTGGTCAGGGACATGAAGGTTGGAAGCAGCCTTGGCTGTAGTAACTACATTGCAGAGTTCAGTATTGTAAGGGAAAGAAGCAGGGCAATAAGTAACATTCCAGCCCTGGACTTTAGAGGGGCTAACTTTGTCCTCTTCAAAAACCTATGTGGAAAAATCCTATGGGATAGGACTCTAGAAGCTGGAGGGACCCAAGAGAGATGGTCAATATGTAAACAACGCTTCCTCCAAGTTCAGGATGAGTGCGCTGTTTTGAATGAAAAACTAAAAATCTAGTAAAGGACGCGAGAGACCTACGTGCATGCGCAAGCAGTTTCTGGAAAAACTCCAATGGAAAAGAGAAGTTCATAATACATGGAAAAAAGATCTGGGCATGCTGCAGTTGAAATGGAACAATGCTTGATGCAAGCAAGTGTCGTTTATTAAGCATACAAGAGTCCTTTATATATGATTCGATACATGGTTTAACATAATAGTGATTGGCTAAAAGTTCTTTAAACATTACTTGATTTATGCTGATTGGTGGCTATTATCACTACTACAAGGTAAGCAAGCTACATAACTAAGCACCTATGACCCAAAACAGTCCCTGCACATTTGTCTTGCTTTTGGTTTCTGCTGTTCCTTGACCCGCACCCAGAGTCCCGTATCTTTTGTCTCTGTGGCTGGCTTAAGGGTTTACTCCCATCTTATCAGGACACAGCTTGATCTTCACCAGACACAACTTGACTTGTTTATGTCCATGGCTTTTGACCCAGAAGCTCCAGCACATTCCCGGTGACCAGGTTCTCGGTCATCAATTTAGTGGTGCTGTCCGTTCACTTAGGCTTGTGCAGACCATCATTGGCACTTGGGAGGATTACAGAAATATCTTCAGGATAGGCAGAGACACAACAAGAAAGGATAAGGCCCTCTTGGAATTCAATTGGTAAGGACGTGTAGGACAAAAAGGGCTTCTTCAAATAAAAAGGAAAAATAGGGAAAACGGGCACTCACAGCTGGATGAGGTGGGGGCCCTGATAACAGGATGTGGAGATGGAAGAGCTGCAGAAAGCCTTCTTTGCTTCTGTCTTTCCTGCTAAGACAAGCCCTGACTAATCTCAGAACCTGCAATTAATGGAGCAAGTTTGGTGGAGGGAAGATTCTCAACTGATCAGTGAGGATTGGATTAGAGATTTTCTGGATAAACTGAACACACACAAATCCATGGGCTCTGATGGAGTGCACCTGTGATTGCTGAGAGAGCTGACTGATAATGGTGCTGTGCCACTCTCCATCAGTTTAGAAAGATCATGGAGGATCATGGAGGTGCCTGAGGACTGGAATAAGGCCGGTGTCACACCAGTTCTTCAAAGGGCAAGAAAGAAGGCCTAGGTAACTATAGACTGTTCAGCTTCACCTCCATCCCTGGAAAAGTGATGGAGCAGCTCATTTTGGTGGTCATCTCTAAGCACATGGAAAAAAAAGGTTATAAGGAGTAGTCAGCGTGGACTTCACTGACTTTAGGAACATTTAGGAAGAGCCAACAGCTCAATTCATAGCTACCTAACTGGTATAATCAACAGGGTTTTGGATTCTACAATCACGGCTCCGTTTACAAGGCACCGGAGCAGCAAACAACCAGTGGGATGCACTTGTCCCAGAGGGGGAAAAGGATCCTGGGGCAGGAATTGGCAGGGCTCATTGATAGCGCTTTAAACTGGGTTTGAAGGGGGAAGGGATTAATAGTCTCCTGTTGGCTGGTGACAAACAGTGGGGCAGCTCACCAGTGGCAGAGGGATGGAGAGCAACTGAGGGCCCTCAACATGCCCTGGGGTGAGCCAGGGATGATTCACCAGGACAATCTGAGGAAATCAAGGTGAATTGGCACAAGAGGAGGACAGGCCAGCATAGCTCAGGTGCCTCTATGCAAATGCTTGCCCAAAGAGCTTGGGCAACAAGCAGGATGAATTAAGGGCCACTGTGCTGCTCTGAGGCCATGACATAGTGGCTATTACTGAAACTTGGTGGGATGATTTCCACAACTGGATTGTAGCTCTTTAGGAAGGACAGGCAGGTAAGGAGATGAGGAGGCCTTGCTCTCGGTGACCAGCTGGAATCAGTGGAGGTCCACCTGGGGAAGGATGATGAGCTGGTTGAGAGTGTGTGGGTTAAAATTAAAGGGAAGACAGAGGAGGGTGATGTTACTGTAGGATTTTGCTACAGGCCACCTGACCAGCAGAACCAAGCAGCCGAGGCCCTTCACAGGCAGGTAGTAGTGGCTTCCAGGTAACGGGCCCTGGTCCTCATGGGGGATTTCAACCACCCCAACATCTGCTGGAGGGACAACACAGCAAGGCTGTTCTTGGATTGCACAGGATGCTCTTGGATTGCACAGATGACAGCTTCCTCCTCCAAATGGTGGAGGAACCATCAAGAAAAGGTGCTATGCTGGACCTTGTTCTCACCAACAGGAAAGGGCTGGTAAGCAATGTTGAGCTCAGGGACAGTCTTGGCTGCAGTGACCATGAAGCAGGTGAATTTAAGATCCTCAGGGCAACCAGGAGGAAGTAGTCTAAGCTTATGACCCTGGAGTTTAGGCGTGCAGATTTCTTCAGTGATCTGCTGGCCAAAGTATCACGGGATAAAGCCCTTGAGGGAAAAGGGGCCCAGGACAGCTGGTTAGTATTCAAGGATCACCTCCTCTGTGTCCAGGAGC
>VXBP01006688.1:101713-113486 GCA_013400115.1 Rhinopomastus cyanomelas | reverse complement strand
CGTAAGTGAAGATCTGGTTCATGATCAGCTGAAGAACCTGAAAGTGTTCAAGTCCGTGGGACCATGGGTACTAAGAGAACTGGCAGATAAGGTTGCTAAACCCCTCTCTATTCTATTCCAAATGTCATGGTGGTCTGGTAAAGACCCCACTGACTGGAAAAGGGGAAACGAACTGGCTTGATGGCCACACCCAAAGAGTGGTAGTCAATGGGACCATGTCCAGTGACATGTTGAGTCCCTCAGGGATCAGTCCTAGGACCAGTCTTGTTCAACATCTTCGTCGGTGACATGGACAGAGGCATTGAGTGCACCCTCAGCAAGTTTGCTGACGACACCAAGCTGTGTAGCGCAGCAGACACGCTGGAGGGCAGGGATGCCATCCAGAGGGACTTGGACAGGCTGGAGAGGTGGGCACAAGCCAACCTCATGGGATTCAACAAGACCAAGTGTAAGGTCCTGCATCTGGGTTGAGGCAATCCTAAGCGCAAATACAGGCTGGGCAGTGACTGGCTGCAGAGTAGCCCTAAGGAGAGGAATTTGGGGGTGCTTGTGGAAGAAAAGTTCAACATGAGCCAGCAGTGTGTACTTGCAGGCCAGAAGGCAAACCGGATCCTGGGCTGCATCAGGAGAACTGTGGCCAGCAGGTTGAGGGAGGAGATTCTTCCCCTCTACTCCGCTCTGGTGAGACCCCACCTGGAGTACTGTATCCAGTTCTGGAGTCTTTATTACAGGAAGGATGTGGACGTGCTGGAGTGAGTGTGGAGGAGGGCCACAAGGATGATCAGAGGGCTGGAGCACCCTCCTATGAGGCCAGACTGAGAGAGTTGGGCTGTTGAGTCTGGAGAAGAGGAGGCTCTGAGGTGACCTTATTGTGGCCAGTATCTGAGAGAAGCCTACAAAAGGGCTTTTTAGGATATCAGGTAGCAACAGGATTAGGGAGAATGGAGCAAAGCTGGAGATTGGTAGATTTAGAGTGGATGTGAGGAGGAAGTTCTTCACCGTGAGAGTGGTGAGGGCCTGGAATGGGTTGCCCAGGGAGGTGGTGGGGGCCCTGTCCTTGGAGGTGTTTAAGGCCAGGCTGGATGAGGCTCTGGCCAGCCTGATCTAGAGTGCAGTGTCCCTGCCTATGGTGGTGGGGGGGTGGAACTGGATGATCCAGTGTCCCGTCCAACTGTGACTGATTCTATGATTCTATAACTTCTTCCTAGTGAGGGTAGTGGAGCAATGGAGGGGACTGCCCAGGAGGTTTGTGGAGTCTCCTTCTCTGGAGAGGTTTGGAGCTTGCTTGTACACGTTCCTTTGCAGCTTGATCTGGGACATCCTGCTGTGGCAGAGGGATTGGACTGGATGATTTTTCGAGGTCCGTTCCAATCCCTAATATTCTGTGATGCTGTGATTCTGTGACTTACTAAGGGGCAATTGCATTTGACTAATCTCATCTCCTTCTACAATGGCATTACTAAATGTCTAGGTGAAGGGAAAGCTGTGGATGTTGTCTACCTTGATTTCAGCAGGGCTTTTGACATCATCACCCGTGACACCCTTGTAGGTGAACTCAGGAATAGTGGGTTAGATAATTGGACTGTGAGGCCGATTGAGAACTGGCTAAACAATAGAACTCAGAGGATTGTGAACAGTGATATAGGGTCCATATGGAGGCCTGTAGCTAGTGTTGATCCCCAGGGGTCACTACTTGGTCCAGTCCATTTTACTGTCTGTCGTCTCCCTGTCCAAATAATGATGATGAGTTAGGGGGCAAAGGGCAATGGCAAGAAGTCCCTGCTTGGCACAACAGGTGCCGCAGGTGTAACTGCCCGGCAACTTCTCCACGTTCCCAAGTGTCCTTACATAAAAAGTTCCGTGCTCTGCAGGAGGAACTGGATAACAGTCAACATGATGGCTCTTCCTGCTGGGAGGTGTTACCAAAGTCTAGTCAATCTGCCACCTGCATTAAAACCTCCTCAATTAAGAATAAAAGACGAGTCATTGTCACTGCTGACTCACTGCTCAAGGGAGCAGAAGGCCCAATATGCAGACCAGATCCACTGCACAGGGAGGTCTATTGCCTTTTGGGGGCACAGGTTAAAGACACACATTCCTTCCCTAATACAGCCCTCAGATTATTATCCACTGTTGTTTCAGGTAGGGAGTGATGATACGGGAAAATCTTCTCCAAGGGTAATGATGAAGGAATTCAGAGCCTTGGGGCATCTGATCAAAGGATCAGGAGCGCAGGTCATGTTCCCTTCTGTCCCTCTAGTTGTGCGGAATGATGAGGGACTAGATAGGAAGTGCTGACAGATGAATACCTGGCTCTGAGCCTGGTGCTATCAGCAGGAGTTTGGGTTTTTTGACCATGGATTCACTTACAGTAGGTCAGGCCTGTTGGCAACAGATGAGAATAGCCTTTCCCACAGCAGGAAAAGGGTTTTAGGAAGGGAACCGGCTGGGCTTATTGACAGGTCTTTAAACTAGGTATGAAGCGGGGTGGGGGTGAAAAGGGCATCACTAGAAAAAGGCCTGAATGTGATAGGACATAAATTGTGGGAGAGGAGTGTATTAGCAGGATCTTACAGGCTTGTGTCCTGGCAAAGGAGGAGAATGACATTCCATGTGACAGGAAGAACAAAAAGGTTCTTGAGAGGGGTTGATGACAAGGTTGAGAGCGTATGGGTTAAAATCAAAGGAAAGGTTAATAAGACAGATGTCATTGTGGGAGTCTGCTACAGATCACCCAACCAGGATGAAGAGACTGATAAAATACCGTATAGACAATTGAGTGAGGTTTTTCGATCTCTACCCCTTGTTCTCATAGGAGATTTCAACTTTCCAGACATATGCTGGAAACACAGTATNGCCCTCAGATTATTATCCACTGTTGTTTCAGGTAGGGAGTGATGATACGGGAAAATCTTCTCCAAGGGTAATGATGAAGGAATTCAGAGCCTTGGGGCATCTGATCAAAGGATCAGGAGCGCAGGTCATGTTCCCTTCTGTCCCTCTAGTTGTGCGGAATGATGAGGGACTAGATAGGAAGTGCTGACAGATGAATACCTGGCTCTGAGCCTGGTGCTATCAGCAGGAGTTTGGGTTTTTTGACCATGGATTCACTTACAGTAGGTCAGGCCTGTTGGCAACAGATGAGAATAGCCTTTCCCACAGCAGGAAAAGGGTTTTAGGAAGGGAACCGGCTGGGCTTATTGACAGGTCTTTAAACTAGGTATGAAGCGGGGTGGGGGTGAAAAGGGCATCACTAGAAAAAGGCCTGAATGTGATAGGACATAAATTGTGGGAGAGGAGTGTATTAGCAGGATCTTACAGGCTTGTGTCCTGGCAAAGGAGGAGAATGACATTCCATGTGACAGGAAGAACAAAAAGGTTCTTGAGAGGGGTTGATGACAAGGTTGAGAGCGTATGGGTTAAAATCAAAGGAAAGGTTAATAAGACAGATGTCATTGTGGGAGTCTGCTACAGATCACCCAACCAGGATGAAGAGACTGATAAAATACCGTATAGACAATTGAGTGAGGTTTTTCGATCTCTACCCCTTGTTCTCATAGGAGATTTCAACTTTCCAGACATATGCTGGAAACACAGTATAGCAGTGAGGGAACAGTCCAGGAGGTTTCTCAACTGTGTGGGAGGCAACTTCCTGATGCAAATTATTAGGGAGACAACAACTCAGCCCTTGACTTGTTACTTGTTGACAGAGAATATCTTGTTGGGGATGTAATGGTTGGAGGCTGTCTTGGACAAAGAGAACATGAAATATTACAGTTCTTGGTGAAGCAAGGAGGGGGGCCAGCAGGACAACCACATTGGACTTATGGAGAACAGACTGGTCTCTTTTGGAACATGGTTCAAAGAGTCCCTTGGTAGACGGTNTAAACTAGGTATGAAGCGGGGTGGGGGTGAAAAGGGCATCACTAGAAAAAGGCCTGAATGTGATAGGACATAAATTGTGGGAGAGGAGTGTATTAGCAGGATCTTACAGGCTTGTGTCCTGGCAAAGGAGGAGAATGACATTCCATGTGACAGGAAGAACAAAAAGGTTCTTGAGAGGGGTTGATGACAAGGTTGAGAGCGTATGGGTTAAAATCAAAGGAAAGGTTAATAAGACAGATGTCATTGTGGGAGTCTGCTACAGATCACCCAACCAGGATGAAGAGACTGATAAAATACCGTATAGACAATTGAGTGAGGTTTTTCGATCTCTACCCCTTGTTCTCATAGGAGATTTCAACTTTCCAGACATATGCTGGAAACACAGTATAGCAGTGAGGGAACAGTCCAGGAGGTTTCTCAACTGTGTGGGAGGCAACTTCCTGATGCAAATTATTAGGGAGACAACAACTCAGCCCTTGACTTGTTACTTGTTGACAGAGAATATCTTGTTGGGGATGTAATGGTTGGAGGCTGTCTTGGACAAAGAGAACATGAAATATTACAGTTCTTGGTGAAGCAAGGAGGGGGGCCAGCAGGACAACCACATTGGACTTATGGAGAACAGACTGGTCTCTTTTGGAACATGGTTCAAAGAGTCCCTTGGTAGACGGTTCTGGAGAACATGGGAGCCCAGGAAGGCTGGGCATACTTTAAAGAATTAATTTTAAAGGTGCAGGAGCTGACCAATCCCAAGTCACATAAGACTAGGCAATGGGGTAGGAGACCAACTTGGCTGAACAGAGAGCTTTGGCTGGAATTCAAGAGTAAAAGGAGAGTTTATAGTTTCTGGAATGGAGGGCCAAGCAACTTATGAGGATTACAAACATGCCGTGAAGTTTCGTAGGGGAAAATTAGGAAGACCAGAGGTCAGCTAGAACTAAAATGGGCCACAGTGGTGAAGGATAACAAAAGAAGGTTTTATAAGCACATTACAGTAAGAGGAGGAGTAGGGATTATCTCAATCTGTTGTTAGATGCAGTGGGGAAAACTGTGGCCAATGATCATTGACAAGCCTGAGGTGCTTAATGCCTTCTTTGCTTCAGTCTTTAATAGCAAGATTAGTTGTTCCCTGGGAGCACAGCCCCCTGAGCTGGAAGATTGGGTTGGGAAACAGAATAGGCCCCTCATAATCTGTGAGGAAATGGTTATGAATCTACTATATGAGCTGGATACTCATAAATCTCTGGGGCCAGATGGATTACACCCTAGAGTACTGAGGGAGCTGGCAGATGTGGTTGCACTCTTCATAATCTTCATAATCTTTCAACAATCTTGGTTCACCGCCGTTGTCCCATTAGACTGGAGGCAGGTAGATGTGATGCCCATCTTCAAGAAGGGCTGTAAAGAGGATTCTGGCAACTACAGGCCTGTTATAACTGCTAGGGAAGGTTATGGAACAGATCATCTCAAGAGCCATCATGGATCAATTAAGTCAACCAGGCAGTCAGGCCCAGTCAGCATGAGTTCATGAATAAGCTGGCTGCCCATGGCTTGGACAGTCATGTCCTCTTCTGGGTAGAACACTGACTGGATGGCTGGGCCCAGAAAGTTGTGGTCAATGGAGTTAAATCCTCTTGGAGGCTAGTCACAAGTGGTGTCCCCCAGGGCTCAGTGCTGGTGCCACTCATGTTCAATATCTTTATAAATGATCTTGATGAGGGGATTGAGTTCACCCTCAGTGAGTTTGAAGACAACATCAAGTTGAGAGGGAGTGTCGATGTGCTGGAAGGTAGTCAGGCTATTCAGAGGGACCTTGACAGGCTGCATCAATAGGCTGAGGATAACTGTGTGGATTTCAATAGTGCCAAGTGTCAGGTCCTGTATTGTGGTCACAACAATCCCATGCAACGCTACAGGCTTGGGGCAGTGTGACTGGAAAGCAGTCTGGAAGAAAAGGACCTGGGGCTTCTAATTCATAGAAGGCTGAATATGAGCCAGCAGTGTGCCCAGGTGGCCAAGAAAGCCAATGGCATCCTGGCCTGTACTAGAAACTGTGTCCCCGGCAGGAGTAGGGAGGTGATTGTCCCCCTGTACTCAACAGTAGTGAGGCTGCACCTTGAGTACTGGGTCCAGTTTTGGGCACCTCAGTACAAGGGAGACATCGAAGTGCTGGAGTGAGTGCAGAGGAGGGCAACAAAGCCGGTGAAGGACCTGGAGAATAAATCTTATGAGGAGAAACAGAGAGAGTTGGGGCTGTTTAGTTTGAGGAAGTGGACGCTAAGGGGAAAACTCGTTGCTGTCTACAACTGAAAGGACATGGTAGAGATGTTGGTACTGGTCTCTTCTCACAGGTAGTTAGTGATAGAACTAGAGGGAATGGTTTCAAGCTCCAGCTGGGTAGGTTTACATTGGACATCAGGAAAAAATTCTTCACAGAAAGAGTGGTCAGGCACTGGAATGGGCCACCAAGGGTGGTGGCTGAGTTTTAAACCGCTCAACTCATCCTTGGATGAGTTTAAAAGATGCTCAGATGTAGTGTTGGGGGATCTGGTTTAGGGGTGAACTTGTAGAGTTGATGGTTGGACACGATGATCATAGGGGTCTTTTCCAACTTGAATGATCCTATGATTCTATAATTCTAACATCTTCATGAATTACTTGGATGAGGAGATAGAGTGTACCTTTAGCAAGTTTGATGGTAATACAAAACTGGGAGGATTGGCTGATACACTAAAAGGCTGTGCTGTCATTCAGTGAGACCTGCACAGATTGGAAAACTGGGCTTAGGGGAACCTAATAAAGCTCCACAAGAATAACTGCAGAGTCCTGCACCTGGGAAGAACAACACCATTAACCAGTACCGAGTAGGGGTTGTTCTGCTGAAAAGCAGCACCATGGAAAAAGTCCTTGGAGTCCTGGTACAGTCCTGTAAGTTATTCATGGGGCAGCAGTATGCCGTTGTGGCCAAGAGAGCCGTTAGTATCCTGGGATGCATTGAGAAAAATGTGTCCAGCAGGTCAAGAGAGGTTCTCCTTCCCCTGTACTCTGCCCTGGTGCAACCACACCTGGAATACTGTGTCCAGTTTTGGGGTACCAAATTCAATAGAGACAAGGAACTGCTGGATAGAATTCAACAGAGAGCTATGAGGATGATTAGCTATGAGAATTAAGGGACCTGTACTACTCTCCTATGAGGAAAGGCTGAGAGAACTGAGGCTGTTTATTCTGTTTAGACTGAGAGGGGATCTTATTAATGTCTATAAATATCTGAAAGGTGGAGGTCAGTCTCTTCAGTGGTGCTATGTCATAGGATGAAGGGCAATGGGTTGGCGCACAGGAGGTTTCACCTCAACTTCATGAAAAACTTCTTCACAGTAAGAGTTACAGAGCACTGGAACAGGCTGCTCAGAGAGATTGTGGAGTCTCCTTCTCTGGAGACATTCAAAATCCCCCTGGACATGCTCCTATGTGACCTGCCCTAGGTGATTCTGCTTTTGGTGGGGGGTTTGGACTGGATGATCTGCAGGTCCCTTCAAACCCCTGCCATTCTGTGATTCTGTGATTACCCAGAGGACACATAGCTTAAGTGCAAACTGATGAATGAATGTTATTTAACCCACAAACTGTCATTTCCTTTTAGACTTCTGTTTCGCATTTGGAATTACAAACAAAAGTGCTGGTTCTGATTGACAAATTTGTCCACAAAAAACTAAACTGAGATCTCATATTTTTTAAACATAAACTTTAAAATTCATCCCTGTCATATTTTCAATATACTAAAAAAAAAAAAGAATAACATGTGGTCCATTCTTGTGCACTCAGAAGTCATCTCAGCACAGACTGCGTGGTCTGTCCAATGCCTCTCATCAAAAAGCTGGAATGAAAGTTTAGTATATCTTGTTATATTTATATGTTTTCCTGAGGAAATAGGCTAAAATCTGGTGGCTTGCCGTCTTGGCTTTATACACATACACACATGCACACACACGTGCATCTGTTGCTGCTCCACCGTCTCTCTGACTTAGCTACTAGTATCCATTTACTATAAATGAGATCAGGCCACCAACAAGTCAAATCTACCTTTACGGTTGGAAAGTTCAGAAGCCATATGGGCAAGAATCAGTGGCATCCCTGATGGTACATGCAAGTATAGTACCTCTTTGGTGAATGGTAGGGGATAGTCAGGGTCTAAATTTTCTCCATGACCTTTTCTGATAGTCACCTTAACAGGATTTACAGCCCTTTGGAAACAGAATGAGATTAGGTTTCTGTAAAGTCTGAGCCTTGCATTTAAATTGTAGTTGATCCATTATGTATATATGTCATGTTTAACACAAATGGATACCTTTCATGGGTACTAAAACATTATGTGTGATTGATAACACATCATAGTTACTTGGTATCAGAAGTTTTCTGGTAATAATGATATACTAGGAAAATATAAACTTAAATAGTGATATACTAGGAAAGAATTAGTAATGATATACTAGGAAAGAATTGATGTCAGGATCTTGAACAAGGAAATTCAGGGGCTTTCTGGACCAAGGAAACATAAACTTACCTTATATTGTTATTAGATTTGTAGCTAAGAGGAGGAAAATATGTGTTAGATGCTTTATCCAGGTCGCAAGTAGTATCTGCTTTTCAGGAAAAATCCTTCTGTAGGCAAGACTATATTGAACTATATACACTTAAGTCACCAGTGTCATGTCCTGGTCTTAAGATAAGGTTCATGGATTCACTTGGGGTCAGATTAAGGATGCTTACTGCATAGGTTCATATGAAAGTCAATGTTTTACTATAGTCATTAAAGTCCAAACTCCAACAGCACAGAAAATCACCAAAATTACCCTATATTGGACTCGGAAGGTACAGAAATCACTAAAGTTACTAGATGCCCAACTCAGACAATAAAGAAAAGGGGAAAGGGAGAGAAAAGACTTAGGAGGTCAGATCACTACTCTGGACTGCAGGCTTTGGTTCTCCCTTGCTTCTGCCTCACTCCTCAGCTCCGCAGATCTCTAGCCATGTTCTCTGCTTTCACAGCTTCGCAGATTTTTGGCATGTCAGTCTCTAGTCCTGGCTGCTGCAGGCTAGAGAGGGCTGACAGTAAAAAGCCACAGCCTCACCCTGTTTGAATCTCTGCCTTTTATACTTTCCTCTGCTCTCAACAGCATGGATGACCCTGGGATCAGGGTCCCTGACAAAGCAATGGCTTGGAAGTCCTTTAGAGAGATAGATCTCAGTGCTTAGGCACAGTTTTTGCAGATAGGGTGGCACTGCTCACAGGCCTGTCTGCTGCGGAGTGCTGGTTTCTCCCACCACATGCAGGCTGCCCTGTGACCCTGCTCACAAATTCTATTCTCTTTATTACAACGGTATGAGCCATCTTACTTGTTGTTAATCAAAGTGTGACAACTACTATAAGAAAAACTGAATTTGTAAACATAAATAATGACAACCAAAATACCAGTCACACACATCTTCTATAAACAAACGTAATCTATACAGCTCAGGCAGGTTGGACCGACTGCAGTTATTATCTGTACACAGGTGAGGAACCCCTAAACAAACTTTGAGTAAGCTACCAGTTACAGAGCAGTGGTATCTAGGTTTACATGTTTTAAATGCCTGGGAGTTAAAAAAGAATGGCCAAGTCAGAAGCAATTCCTTTTGAGAGGTTCTACTTCCTATCACTTCTAAGCTTCTGGCATTTGCAGGATCCAGCTGTGATTATCGAAAGGATGAATTCCCTCATGTACAGCTGCCTGTACTGCCTCATCCTTCCTCCCTGCACCATGCACACAAACCAACCAATAGTACCTAATGATACCTACTACTGAAGCAGCAGCTTCTTAAAGTTGGTTCTAGCTCCTCATTTTGGTTTCTTTTTCTAGGAACTAATCAAAATGGCATAGCAAAATAAAACATATGCTGTTCGTTAGCTCTCACAGTGCTTCTTGGAAGATGACTGAAGACAAGATGTGCTGTATGAGAGTGAGAGGCATGGTTATTTATCAATAATTATACTTAAACAACATACATTTTACTTCTACTAAGCTGTTTACTGGGTGGATTGGAATTACTGCAGCTACTGACTAATCAGGAATTGGAGACAGGAAGGAACAACTGCAGCAGTCTCAGGCTATCAGCAAACAGCACCAGTGATTTTGTTGTATCACAGAATCATAGATAGAAAAAATAATTTAAGATCATTGAGTCAAACCATTCATGTAACTGTGCCAAGCCCGCTTCTAAACCATGTCCTTACACTCCATATCTATGTGACTTTTAAACAACTGCAGGGATGATGATGTAGTCCTCTCCCTGAGCTGCCTGATGACCCTTTCAATTAAAAACCTATTCATGCCTAGCCTAAACTTCATCTGACACAACCTGATCCCATTTCCTCTCATTGTATCACTAGCTATTTGTTTGAACACACCTCCTTTCAGGCAGTTGTAGAGAGGGATAAGGTCTCCCCTTAGCTACTTTTCTTCAGGCTAAACTCCAGTTCCTTCAGTTGGTCCTCAGGAGTATTGTTATTTAGAGTCTTTGCCAAGCTTGTTGTTCTTCTTTGGACCCACTCCAGCATCAGTGTGTTCCTTGTTTGAGGTGCCCAAACTGAATAGAATAAATGAGGTGCTGTCTCACCAGTGGTAAGTACAGGGGGGCAATATCTTCTCTTCTCATAGTTACACTATTTCTAATACAAACCATGATGCCATTGGCCATTTGGCCACCTGAGTACACTGGCTCAGAGTTAGTTGATGATTAACAAATAGCCTCAGGTCTCTTTTTGTGAAGCCACCTTCTTGCTGTTCTCCCCCAGGCCAGGACCATTTCACTGGGTTATTGTGACCCAAGTGTAAGATGTGTTGATTCTACTAAACTAGTCAAACTAGTTCAACCCATCTTCAGAGACCACAAGCAGAACACGATTTCAGCACCTTCAACTGATGGTTGCAGAAGTTCAACTGAGCAGACATGTAAGACCAATAAAATGCGAGGCGCGGAGTTTATAGCTCTCTTAAAAGATAACTTAAGGAAAACTTAATAACTCAACGAGCCAATTTTGTGTTAGCTTTTTAATAAAATTAAGTCATGTTTTGAACAAAGAAAGCTGTTTGTGGAGTGGATGGTTACAAGACTCTGAGGAAAGAAATGCATGTGCTTGGAGAAGCTAGATCTCCAAGGATCTGGATGGTGCGTAGTGACAGGACTAGGGGGAATGGAGCAAAGCTGGAGATGGGTAGATTTAGACTGGTTATGAGGAGGAAGTTCTTCACTGCGAGAGTGGTGAAGGCCTGGAATGAGTTGCCCAGGGAGGTGGTTGGGGCCCCATCCCTGGAGGTGTTTTAGGCCAGGCTTGATGGGACTCTGGCCAGCCTGGTCTAGGGTGGGGTGTCCCAGCCTGTGCTGGGGGTGTTGGAACTGGATGGTGGTTCCTTCCTACCCTGAGTGACTCTGATTCCATGGCTTCTCCAGTCAGGTGAGCCTGCTGTGGCAGGGGGATTGGACTAGATCTTTTGAGGTCCCTTCCAATCCCTTATGATTCTATGATTCTATGATCTGCTGGAGCACATGTGGTTGACCTGCAGTGTTCACAGGATCATAGGATCATAGGATGTTATGGGTTGGAAGGGACCCAAAGAGAACATCAAGTCCAACCCCCCTACCAGAGCAGGACAAAACTATCTAACACAGATCACAGAGGAACACATCCAGGTGGGCCTTGAAAGTCCCCAGAGAAGGAGACTCCATGACCTCCCTGGGGAGTCTGTTCCAGTGCTCTGTGACCCTCACAGTAAAGAAGTTCTCCCTTGTGTTGAGGCGGAACCTCCTCTGCTGCAACTTACACCCATTGCTCCTTGTCCTATCACAGGGA